>VDFB02379711.1:257199809-257321625 GCA_007258455.2 Sequoia sempervirens | reverse complement strand
TAGTAGATGAGTCCCACATCCATGGGCCATGACAAGTAAGTGCCTATGATGTTAGATTTTGATTCAAGAGGAGAATTCATTAGTTGCAATTGCCTTAGTGATCAACCTTTTTATTTCTAATTTCTTTTCCTTGTACAAAGCAAGGACAACCTTCATCTCTTGTATAATATTCAACTCTATTCAAATTGCGCAGCTGTATATCTTAGCTAGGATTGTGCAAGGTGAGGTGGTTGATGCCTTATCTCATCATTAAGCCACAATAATTGCACACCACCATCCTTTGATTTGAACCTAGGGTGCTTGGCCTTGTCACCACTAGGGCTACCTTTGGATGCCATCTCCTTTGGCAAAGTTGGAAACTCTAGCTGATCTAAAGATGGTTGAGTAGTTCAGATTGGGGAGGTTCCATAGTTAGGCACAAACTACCGGTTCATTTATAGGCCACTTAAATAGTGCTACATGTATGCTATTGGTTGCTATAGGTGTGTAAAAGATGTTCTCTAAGCTTGCAAGTTTATTTGTAGCAATATTGTAGGCTTCTTATTTTTGTTCCTAAACACTTTGGGGAGCATTCCTATTCTATTTTAGGCACACATATGGAAAATAGATATAATGTCCTGTTGTGACCTTTTCACACATCGCCCCATTGCAAATGGGGACCCTTCGTTTTTTTTTTTTGCTTTTGCTTTTTGCCTTGGCGTCGCAACTGCTTATCACCAGTCTTTTTGCAATGAGGAGTTTGAGTTTTGAACGGTCACTCGAGTCAGTTGGAGAAATTGAGCCTAGATCACTATGCAAACCATAGTTTGCAGACTCGGCGGACTCGCCACGGACTCGGGAGTCCATAGGCCAGCCGAGTCGACTCGCCACGGACTCGGGAGTCGAGTCCAGGAGAGTCCTGGGTCGGGACTCGGGAGTCCAACCTCAGGACTCGAAGAGTCCTGAGGTCAGACTCGGGAGTCCCAACTCAGGACTCTCCTGTGTGGCTGGGAGTCCAAAGGGCTTAAAAAGAGTCCTGAGGTTGGACTCGGGAGTCCCAACCCAGAACTCTCCTGTGTAGCTGGGAGTCAAAAGGGGTTAAAAACCCATGTTTTTTTTAACTTTTTCTTTCATTTTAACACTCAAGTTTGTGAAATAGAGGTCTGCAAATTGAATTAGGGTTGAAAGAATCCAAGATTATATGTAAACATTTATAATCTTATGATGTTATACATTGAAACTATGAGTATTTGATGACTATGAATGATTAAATTTCAATTATTGAGTGTTTGATGATCATATGACGTGTAATATTTGAATTATGAGTGTTTGATAATCAAATTAGGCTCTTATGTTCTCTAAATGCATTAATTTGTTCTTTTTTTTTTGTAAAACTACGGTTTTTTTTTTTGCCGAGTCCTAGCCAGTCTTTTTCCCCGAAGTCCGCGTTTCAGTCCCGAAGTCCGGAAGCCATATTTGTGGGCTGTCGAACCAAGGGCGAACCGAAGTTTTCCAACTATGGTGCAAACGGTCATCACGCTTTAGAAGGCCTCAGGAAACGAAGATCGACCGGCTTCACAATCTCGACACCTCCCGCTTTTAGGGTTTCTCACCCCGCCCCCTATTTTTAGGACCTACTTTTTGCACTTTTAAGTACCTGGAGATCCCTATTTTTAGGGTCTATTTTGAAAGTTGCTATTTTGAAAATTTCTATATTTGGAAAGGGCTCGAAGCTCAAAATCCACCTTAAGTTCTCACTGGAAGATCAACTAAAACCTCGTGAAAATCGACGGAGCTTTTTTGAAATCATAGCTAAATTGCTTGAAAATCACAGAAAATGGTGATTAATCTGGAAAAATCAGTCATGGAATCATCAAAATCTGATAAAAATCTGAGAAATTCGTTTAGAAATCTGAGAGACACATGAAAAATCTGGAAATTCATCAAGAAATCTGAGCGGATCATGTATAAAATCTGAAAAATCTGAACAATCATGGCAAATTGATCATGGTGAAGGCATGAAAGAGGACTGAGATGGGTAAAATTAATGCCAGAAAGCTACAGCCAGGCGATGTGAATGACAGAAACATGAGCAAACTCCGCCCAGCAGCATAGAGCAATGGCATGCAAGTGAGTCAAGTCCGCCTTGGACATAATGAAGAAATGGTAAGCCATAGATCAAAGTCTGCCTTCCAATGGCCTGACATGTGCTAAAGTCCGCCCTCAAAAGGAAGAGGCAATGGCAAAATAATTTAGACAAAATGGAGAAATGGCAAGCCATCCTATGAAGTCCGCCCCTATCCAAATGTGTCCAATGGCAACAAATCCTATGAAGTCCGCCCTCAGCAAGATAGGAGATGGCAACAAATCTGAGGAAGTCCGCCCAGCAAGATTAGGAAGTGGCATGAAATTTGACAAAGTCTGCTCCAAGGAAGATAGCTAAACACTTAGTAAAATCCGCCCATGTGAAGTGGCAAAGAAAATATGCCAAGTCCGCCTTGAGCTAGAAAGGCAATGGCGAGGAATTCAATGAAGTCCGACCTGCACAATGAGGATGACACAAGGTCAATGCTAAGTTCGCCTTGGACAGAAATGAGGAATGGCAAGGCCATGAAGCAAGTCCACCATGTTAAATGGCAAGCCAAAGAGGCAAGTCCGCCCATGTTCAAGTGTCCAATGGCAAGCCACAAGCCAAAGTCCGCCATAGACAAAATGGAGAAATGGCAAGCCAAGTAATGAAGTACGCCTTAGTCAAATGGTAAATGGCCAAGAAACTAGTGAAGTCCGCCTTGGTTAAAAGGATGAATGGCATGCTAAATGATGAAGTCCGCCCTTGAGTGGCCAGACACAGGTCAAAGTCCGCCCTTGGACAAAGCATTGAATGGCTAGACATAAAGCAAAGTCCGCCCAGCCTTATGGAAATAGCCTGAAATCTGATGAAGTCTGCCATATGGAGTGGCATGAAAATATGTAAAGTTCACCCTCAGCCAGTAAAGAATGGCATGAACACTTGGTAACTCCGCCCAGCAGCATAAAGCAATGGCTCAACATTGGGTGAAGTCCGCCCTTAGCCAAGAGATAGACTCAAATCCGCCCTTGTATGGCAATGAAATGAAGGGAGTCTGCTTTAGCAAGAAGGCTAAATGGCAGGTTGCAAGCGGAAGTCTGCCCTTAGTCAATTGGTAAATGGCTAGAAAATGATGAAGTCCGCCATGAGAAGTAAAGTATGGCATGAATAAGAGGCAAGTCCGCCATATGAAAGAAGTGAAGTGGCTAAACAAGTGTTAAAAGTCTACCCTTGAAGAATTTTAAATGGCAGCACACATGAAGGGGCAAGTCCGCCTAGCCACATGAAGAAATGGCAAGAAATTTAAGCAAGTCCGCCTTGGATAAAACACAAAGTGGTAAGCCATAGGCTGAAGTCCACCCTAGTAGAGTGGCTTGAAAATTAGTGAAGTCCGCTTTAAAGTGGCCAAGAAATAGACAAAGTCCACCCTCTAATGACTAGCTAAAAGACTATGGCATGAGAAGTAATGAAGTTCGCCTAGTCCATGATAAGTTGACATGAGAGAATGCAAAGAAATTAAGTGGCTTAAGCAACTAGCAAGTCCGCCATACTTAGAGGGGTGAAGAAAATTCAAAAGTTTTTGCCCAAGTATGGGCTTTGAGAGATTTTCTTGAAAAATTTTCCATACTTAGGAGAGATAGAAATATTTTTTCTAAGTCTAAAACATTTTTCCAAATGACTTAGGAAGATGTGAAGAAAATTTCGCCTATGACTTAGGATGGCAAGAAAATATGGCCAACGAAAGAAGGTAATTGCCAAATAATTTTGGACGAAGGAAGGTAATGGCAAAATAATTTTGGACGATTGAAAATCATAGCAAGATAAAATGGATGGCCAAATGAAATTGGACGGAAAGAAAATTTAAAGCTTGAAAATGAAATTTATAAAAATCTTTCAAAGCTTATCTTGAAAAGTTATCTTTAGGAGAGATAAAATCTAAAATAAATTTGTTTTGTTTTACTGCAGGTGGATGACTACACAAGGCGAGGAAAATGGCAAAGAAAGTGTAAAGTTCGACCGGAAGGGAGATGAGAGAAAACTTGGGAGTCCATTCTTGCACATTGCAAGACCAACAAGAGGTTCGCCAAGAATTTGGCATCATGAAGACAATGGCAGGCACATCGTCAAGTACATCCAACTTACACAAGCCAAATTAAAAATTGAAGACAAATCCACCTGCAAAGTTTATTTAAACACAAAAATGGCCAAAATCTTAGTAGCCAAAATTTTGCTAAGTATGGAAATTCTCCATAGAGAAAGTGCCAATTTCCTCCATTGCGGTGAAAGCACAAGGGAGTTCCTCCAAATTCAAGGCACGTGAAGGAATTCCAGAGCAATCTGGAAAGAAAACAAGTGCTCCAAGGCGAGGTGAGAAGAAGAAGCCAAAATCATCCAAGATCAAAGTGCAAAGGACAGAATCATTGGCAGGAAAAAATATTCTAAGGCAAGGACATGGAAAAAGAACAAAGTAACCAAGGAGGACATCCAACCTACTAAAGTGGCGCCTCGACCAATCAGATTGTTCCAAGCCAACACATCCAAATTCAACAACTTTCTATTTTATTTGTTGGTTCATATTTGGTAAAAAGGACAAGTGTCCTCGAATGTAATTTTCTCATTGGTCGAGAAGGAGTTAGTTAGGACAAACCCTAATTAGGGTTTCATTTTGTAATCTCGGCCGTTGATCCTGAATTAATCTTGACCATTGAAATATAATCGGGGAGCTTATAAATTGAGCTCACCCCCTCATTTGTAAAGCATGGGAGCATGTTGCAAAACATGTTGAGATAAGCAATTGTTGTAAGACTGCCAAAGTAATAAGTAATGCATGCATTGTTTTGATGGTGATTGCTTATCTTATTTTGGAGTTGGCATGGTTCTTATCCCTCATCATAGTTTAGATTTTATTTCATGTATGTTAGATGAATGCAAGATTTGATAAGTGTTGGTTATGGTGAAACTTTTTGCTCATACTTTCTTTGAATGGATGATTTTCATTCAATGCGTCAAGTTAGCCTGAGCTTATTTTGTGGATGCTTAACTTCTGTCTGGATAATTATTGTTCAATTTGACGGTAGTTATTCATGACATGAAAATCATAAGCACATTCCCTTGAAGATTGCACCCCCTTTGTGTAGTTGTCGTTGAGCGTGGCAAAGCAAAGCATGGTTATTCGTTCCACTAGGTCAATACTGTCTCTTGAATTCTTAGGAGTAGACTAGAAATTCTAATCCTTTACCTCCTTTTTCAGTTTTTTTGATCCATGACCCAAACCATAGAGCTTCATTGTCTAGAACTTCATTGTGAATTGAACAAGCCTAGCATAAGTCCCCTTGTCATAACCAGCAAATCATATCAAACCACAGAGCTTATCCGCACTCATCTTAAACATTGGAATTATCGTATGATCTTACTTGCAATCTTAACATATGAGGTAGTTTTTCAAGAGGTGATATAGTGTCTTTGACACTTTATTCTAGAATGTTTGTTGTGTCATAAAACACGCATCAACAAGTCCCTCACATCACATTTGAACCCCACTCCAACCATGAAGATTATTTTTTATAGTTTGTGGGCAGCTAAATTGAACGGAATCAAATGCTTACTGAAGTATTTTGTAAGGCTGGAAATATTTTCATAACACATTTTTTTAAAACGGCATGAAACAACATTTCAAGCAAGTTTTAGTTGTTTAGTGTTGAATATTATAATTCATGTATTTCTATGTTACTCATATAATCTTTTAACTTTAGCTTTGTTTCATAAAAAAATTATATTGAAAAATGTTAAAAAAGATTTTATTCAGAGCTAGTTACTTTGATACAGCCTTACAAAATACTTTTATATTCCTTTTAGACGTGTTATATTGAACTCATAAATATATTAACAAGGTTGTCATATAACTGAACAGGATGATGACATCAAAATATTATTTTTTAAATATAAGGTCAAATACTTTGATTGAATGAATCCCAACAACTTAACAACCAACAATTTTTCATAACAAACAAGAATCACAAGCAACATGGTTCTTGCTCTGCATTTGCATTTGCTTGTCATTTGTATTTGAAGATTTGTAATGTGCCCTTTATAGTCTTGTAGCTACTTAGTGAATGGAATATCAGTGCAGGATTAGCAGTGTAGGATTAGCAATTAGATTAGTTGGTAGTTACTTTCAGTTTTCAGTTAGAGGTGTACATTGCATTAGGAATAAGGTGGTTGAGTCTTGGGTCTTCTAGTTGAGCAACAGCTGAGTATTTGTGTCTTGCAGTTAAGTAGTGGTTGAGACTTCAGTTCCTATCAATTAACACTAGTAATTGAGGGGCGGATTGACCAATTAATTGCCACCAATTTAGAAGTAATTGCCTATGATTGTTGATTAACAGTTTTGAGTGAGTGTTGTTTAGTTAGCTACCTACATTTGAAAAAATTAATTGTCAGTTAGCTACCACTATTTGTGGACTGACTTTCCATGCTTGGGGGTCACCGAGAATTGGGTCTATAACACAAAGCATAAGGCAGAAGGGGGACTTTTTTGGAAAATGAACAAACATTCAACTCTCATTTCAGTGTTAGTGCCATTGCCACAGCAGCTTGGCGCATTGCAGATGAAACCCTTCAAGCGTAAACCTATCATCTTGGGGACAAGATCCCTCAAGAGCAATACCCAACAAGTTGTATAATTAGATTGGTAGACTTCCTTATGAATGTATACTGTTAGCAAAAAAATGTAACAACATATAAATGTGTAATGGTTGCTGGAGTGTTTTGTGTCTGTTATTTGTGCATTTAGTAGGGGTTATGATAGTGGTATCAAAGCTATGATATTGCCAGCCTATGAATCATAGAGGGAATATTGAGAATTTAGACAAAGAAATAAGGCAGATGTGTTTCAAGATACACTAATGGAAATTTAGAGGAACCAAGATAGCATGATTGAGCTACTAGGACGGAAGTCGCAGCTCCAAAGTACCATGAAAAATCTAGACTTGGAACAGGAGTTAAGACACATTTTTTATGAAGCATCAAGAGAAATCAGAAGACTTCAAGACTGCAGTAACTTTTAACAATTACTTGGATATACTCAGAAAGACTTTTCAAAAAAAAAAAAGAGGCCAGGAGGACAATAGAAGTGAGTTGAAGCAAAAGAAATCCACACTGTATGTTCAATGTAAAGATTCAATACTTGGAAGAGATACTCCAATGGTTGTTAGCAGTTGTCAAGAAACATTTGTCTCGATCTCAAGCATTGAAAAGATGGATCCATTACCCTGTGAGAATGGTTTACAAGGTAGCTAAGTTGGTTGGCACATCTCTTAAGAATATTTTAGTTGATTCTTGTTCCATTAATAATCATTTTGAGAGTCTAGATGCTGCTACAAATCTTCCAAAAATGGAAGGTAGACACTTTGATCGCCTCTTGGATTGCCATTCAAAAATTATGAAAGATAATAGTAAGGGTTTGTTGCAAGAGTCTGACACATGTCATTACAGGGGAAGCTTTCAAAATGGGAACACACTACAAAAAGATAGATGTAATAGAACTCCAAAATGCTATCCGAAAAAGAGGCAAGTGTTAGTGGACAGAGATTTAGAGCTCAAGACAGCTAGGTACACCATCTCAAGCAAGTCATGAAAAGGTCACACTTGTAATATCAGTAGCTGCAACAACAATGAGCTCTTCAACAACTAAGTATGCTTCAACAACATGCATGGAGACCACAAGGAGGTTTGCCAAAGCAATCAATTTTTGTCTTTCAAGCTTGGTTGTTTAAGCATTTTCTTCATTTGTATCCCAAAGATCCCAATAAAATTATTCTATCAAGGCAAACGTGACTGACTAGAAGTCAGGTTTCTAAATCGTCCATAAATGCAGGTGTATGCCTTTGGAAGCCCACAATAGAAGAAATATATGTGAATGAAAGTAAGGAAACTAAGTTAAGACATGCATTAGCTGAAAAGCATACGAAGGAAAATGTTGAAAATATGAAAGAGGTAAAGTCAGATGGAGGACCTAGAAACAACCACTTTAATCAAGAATACAAACATACAGCATCACACCGTAGTAGCAACATATAAGATGCAGCTTTTACAAAACAAAATATGGCAGAGGGATGGCTTGAAGTTGGAGCACTCATTCAATTCAAATTATAACAAAAACTAGACATTTAGCATGGAAGTGGAATCAGATAAAGAATATTTCAAAATTTCAGGCTGAAGGTGCAATAAGGGGCAACTTAAAAAGGCTTTAGTATCTCTGGATCAGGTGAAGATTTTATACGCAAAGTTTGTTGATTGGAATGTACAAATTTATGATGAAAATAGTGATACTCCAGCACATGCAGAAAATTCAAGGATAAATGAGAATTTGGGCCAAGTGGAGTATATTTTCATTGATAAAATAGGTATACTTACTAAAAATATAATGGTTTCTAGGAGAACTCCATCAATGGCATTTGTAATGGAAACGAAAGTGGTGATGCTCTAAACGACTCTGAATTCACACTCTTGTAAATAAGATGCCCAAAGTTGTGAAATTTATGGCAGTTATGGCAATTTCAAATATAGTTGTGCCTCATACAAGTACTAGTGTTACAGTGAGCTATGAAGCACAGTCCCAGGAGAAGGAGGCCCTAGTCAATGTAGCTACTCATCTACATATGGTTTTGTTTAGGAGTAAATTTGCACCCCATGTGCAAATCCCCTTTTTTCCTTTATCCACCTTAGAAAACCAAGTTCGGAGGCTTAATTCCACCTAAGCCTGTTGCTTGTATCCCACTTGGTGCCTATTTTGAGTGTTGGTGGAGGCATTTCTGTCGGGGACACCCACGTAGCACACAGATGTCCACACGGTGCACTTACGTCCTTGGCAGATTCCTGTGATTGAACCTACAGGGACGTTACACTTCTCATTGGGAGTCAAGTTGTAACGCCCCCTTCGGCTGACCAACCCGAATATGGCTATTTCTTTCATTCCTTCTTCAAATTCACTCCTTGAACAACATTTCATCTTCTACACTCACTCCACAAGCTTCAACACACTCTTTTGCATCCACTTCAAGCCTCAAACAGCATTCCAAGCATTCCATTGTAGCCAAAACAACACTCCATCACTTTGGTAGAGCAATTTTGGGGCCACACTATTGCAGCAGATGCTCAAGTACTCTCATATTCTCCCCCAAGCAGCCTTGAGTGCTCTTGGTGGAGGTGGTAAGCTTCCCTCTCCTCTCCTCTATCACTTGGTTGAGTTAGCACTTAACTATTTTGTAGTGCTTTAGTGCTCTTTACTACATTGTTTTCTTTATCTCGTTCTCTTGGTTATCCGTGGAGGTGGAAACACCTAAACAGGGGTCTAACTAAGGCAAGCCCCTATACAACCACCCAACATTTTCCTCTCTTTTTGTTTGTAGGAGTACATGCTTTTCGAGGAATTAGCTGGCGAACGAATTCCTTAGTGAAATCCTTCTTTCCTTTTTCACTCTTGTATTTATGCTTTATAATATTAGAGAATATTTCATTTACTTATTCACATCATTTTGGCCCTTTAGTCAATTAGCTGGGCTGTTAGCTCATTTTTCTAGGTTTGACCTCATCTTCACTGTTGTCTGGCCGTACAAACACCAACGCACTTTAAAGACCCCAGTGCGTCGCGCTATCATCCAGAAACCGCGCTTTCATCCTCGGATAGAGAGCTTCCTGAGGCGTATTGTTAGACCTAAAAATCGGCTTACCTAGCCCCTTCCTACATTTTGGGTTTGTAGAGTGACTGAGAGGCTCATGGTCCTCATCACTCTCGCCTTGTATTTCCTTACACTGCACTTAGCTGAGGTAAGTTAGGGCAGCCTCTCGCATCTTGGCCCTCCGTGACCTATGGTCTTGCACATGGTGGTCCCCCTCTCTTACATTTTTGGTGAACCCGACGTGAACCATTTTGGTTCCGTTTTTGTGATCCTGACAATTCCTTTCCTCGTACTCTAGGAGTGTTGTAGGTGTGAGTGTTGCAAGGCTGTCACCTTACAACCCCTAGTTGGCGTAGTTGGAAAGTTCCAAAGGTATTGCACAACGAAACCTTAATTGGGTCACTGTCTTATCCGTTAACCTTTAGGGACTCTATGAAAGCGTTGTTTAGTGTGCGTAATGGCCTCCTTCCTACACCAACCTATCCCCTCTGTGTAGCATGTAGATAGTGGTACTAGTATAACTTTCACTTCATAGGACCTGCTAATGGGTTTTAACAAGGAACCATCTCCTCTTTACATTCCTATGCGAATCAATGGAAACATCGTAGCAGGTGTTCTCATTGATCCGACATCACAAGTAAACATAATAATAGAGGAGATTATGCTGATCAACTTCCTACACAAGGATGGATATGATGAACCTGTGAGTACTATCCGCATACATGACAGGCTTTCCGTGCCCCCTTTGGCTAGTATTGTTTTGTCGGTCTTAGTTGGACCTAAATCTATGAAACTCCTGTTTGACATCATCCCTGGGTCTAAACTCTTTAGGGTGAAGTTGGGTATCCCTTGGTTGGTGGCTATGAAAGCGATGCCCTCCATCATGCATAAATGTCTAAAATTTATCCACAGGGGCTCCGTGCACGTAATCCACAACACCGGTTATAGACCACCAGTTGCATGTTGTAGCTACTCCTTGGACCACTCTTGTCCTGCACCCATTGGTCCTCTTTAGCCTAGGACGAACCTTCTACACCAAACATATCAAAATTATAAGAAAGGGCACCTAAGGCCGAAAGTTAGATACCCTCCCTCACCTTATGCTATTTCACATAGGGCTTGCTTAAAAGCTGATAGCGATGCCGTAAAAGCAGGAAAGAAGGAAGAAGAGAAGCGTTCTCACAATCCTCCTTCTTCCTCTTCCACTAGTCAATCCGACACTTCTTCTCACTCTGCTGAGGTACCATTGGGTTTTGCTCCTCATCTACAAGAGAATCCTATGGTGCCCACTTGGCAAAATCCTAAGTGTCTTGCTTTTGAATTTCTTGTTCTGCCGACGAAGCCTAGACCCGCACGGTATAATAAGGTTTCCTGAGGAGAGTGCTCTTTGTCTCGACCTCTGCGGCCTCCTATTACTCCTACTCCTAAGGTAGTGAACGGAAAGAGGCCAGTTGCTAAGGCTCTTGAGTTGACTCATCCTGCCGCTCCTAAGCTCGTTCCTCTTGCTCCCATGCAGGAACTTGTCCCTCTGTTGAAAACGGCCATAGTGGAAGTCCCCATGGTTGGGCACGAACCTTTTGTTCCTTCCCAACCTTTGGCCTCTAACTCCAAGAGTCGTAGAAATAGCCTTGCACGCTAGCGTAAGAGTCGGCGAAAGGCTCTCTTGGCCGAGCAGGTCACCTTACAAAGGAGAAAGAAATGATCACCCCTGCTTCAGGGCCTCCTACAACATCTTCTTCCTCCCTTCCTTTTGCTTCCCTTCAGTTTGGCTCCATATTGCTCCCGGCTTCCATTGTGAGTACGAATGCGCCTAACCCGAAATGGGTACAGGTGTTCATCACTCCCTCGATGGAGCCACCCTTGCTAACGTCCATTTCGGATATCCGACCTTTCCTGAAACCCGTGGATATGGTTAATACCTCGGTTGTATCCGTTGCGGTTATTTCTTCCTCTTCCTCTGTGCCTCTAGCCTTGTCTGTGGGGAGTTCATCTCCTTGGACGAAATAGGAGGTGGAGTGTGGTCCTTTCGGTAAAGAAGGACAAAAGAGGAGCCCACCTTCTCCGCAAGGCGGACCCGCGTTGACTTGTTCTGTCTTGGTGATGTAACCAGTCCTAGCCTCCCCTAAGTTTGTCACCACTCCCAAGTCATTCGGCAAGCCTAGCGATGAACCTCAAGTGTAGCCTGTCCCGTCCACTAAAATTAGACATGGCACTCCTATGGGGTGCATGTTTAACTCTATGGATGAGATCCTGACGTTGTCAGCGATCTTTGCAAAATCGCTGACCTTGGCTCCACAAGAGCTCGATGAAGAAGACCTTGCGAGGGCTTCTTCCTTAGCCCTTGTTGCAGGAGGATCGGATGCTCCTCCTCTTAACATCCCACCATTGCAGGCTCGTCCTCCTTCCCCTTATGAGGATTTGGATTGGGAAGCAAGCGACCTCTTGGCCAATCAACGTTAGGAGGCCCCTTTCTTGATCTTGTGTATGTGTGTGTGTGTTTTATGATGTGTTCCTCCATATTCGTGCTATGTGTGCCTGGATGACCCTTGTCACCCTCGTTGGTGCTTGGATATAGATGTAGTTTTTTTGTCATAAACCTTCTATTTGTATCATCATTCTTCCATATTTGTGCTTGATTTTCAATAAATTGGGGATGATGCAAAGCATTGGGAGCATTTAGGCTTCCCTTCCATGTTGACCCAATTTTTTATTTTTACTTTGTCTTCTTGTGCATTCTTCACATGGCCTGATATAGTAGGGATTGATGATAGTTCATTTCTATACTATTACTATACATATATATATATATATATATATATATATATATGAGCGGTTCTAACCTTGAAATATCAGGCTACCCCTATGTCCTTCATTTGTGTTTTCTCTCTTTTACTTTAACTTTTTCGCTTCTTTGCTAGTTGTCCCTCTTATGTGAGACAACACTTTTCTTCAACATTTTTATTTTCAGAAAATGTATTAGTTTCCAACAAATCTTTTCTTGAAAATCCGCACAAACTTTTCTTCGAAATCACATTCTCAACTTCGAACCCTAGCAAAATGTGTTTCCTTCATCACAGGTTCGTAAAGAAAGGACTTGAAGACCTTCCTCTAAAGCAGGAACAGCTTTAATCTTCCCCTCACATGGGGGCATATCCTTCCTTTCGAATTTCTTGATGAAGTGAACATCTTTCGAAAGGATTCCTTGATGATGGATCACTCTGAGAAAAGGAACATCCGCTTTCGAGCTATGTGTCCCTTGAGTGGACCCCCCTTTTCTTCAGGATAGGTTCCCAAGGGACCCCCTCTTTGAAAGTCTTTATCACAAATGGATTCCTTCATGTCTAGCCTAGAGGCAGCTAGACTAGACCTATTCCATTATCTATCACGTCTAGCTTGGGGGTAGCCCAACTAGACCTGTTTTGTGTCTTTGCGTCTAGCTCAGGGGTAGCCTAACTAGACCTCATCCTTCAAACAACACGTCCCTTGAGTGGACCCCCTCTCCTTTTGAAGGGTTCCTGAGGGACCCCTTTGAAATACTTTTGAATCATCGACGGTCTGCGCGACTGTGCACTTACTTGCCTACGTGGTTGCTTCTTGACTCTACGGAGTCCACTTCCTTTGGGTTTCCTCCATGCTAGAGTTTTTGGGGGATACCTTCCTTGTAGGTCTATGGGCCTGTAAGGCGCTTACTTAACAGGGCTTCCTTCATGCAAGAGATCTTGGGGGTTGCCTCCTTGCAGGTCTGCGGGCCTGTGAGATGCTTTGTTTTCCAATTTCATAGTTCTGAGAAGCTATGAAGTCCTTTGCTTCCCTGCACCTTCAGGTTTGCCAGATCGCGGTCTGTTTCCTCGATGGTTCAGGTATACATTTCTAACCCTACTCTTTCTTAATCTACTTTACTAAGCACTCATCAATATTCGTGCTCGCTAAAGTGGGGGCAAAATGTATAGAAGTAAATTTGCACCCCATGTGCAAATCCCCTTTTTGCCTTTATCCACCTTAGAAAACCAAGTTCGGAGGCTTAATTCCACCTAAGCCCACTACTTGCATCCCACTTGGTGCTTGTTTTGAGCGTTGGTGGAGGCGTTTCCATCAAGGAAGCATGTGCAGCATGTAGATGTTCACGTGGCACACTTACGTCCCTGGCAGATTCCCGCGGCTAAACCTGCAGAGGCGTTACACTTCTCATTGGGAGTCAAGTTGTAACGCCCCCTTCGGCCAACCAACCCAGATATGGCCATTTCTTTCATTCGTTCTTCAAATTCACTCCTTGAACAAGCATTTCATCTTCTACACTCACTCCACAAGCTTCAACACACTCTTTTGCATCCACTTCAAGCTTCAAACAGCATTCCAAGCATTCCATTGCAGCCAAAGCAACACTCCATCACTTCGGTAGAGCAAATTTGGGACCACACCATTGCAGCAGAGGCTCGAGTACTCTCATATTCTCCCCCAAGCAACCTTGAGTGCTCTTGGTGGAGGTGGTAAGCTTCCCTCTCCTCTCCTCTATCACTTGGTTGAGTTAGCACTTTACTATTTTGTAGTGCTTTAGTGCTCTTTACTACATTGCTTTCTTTATCTCGTTCTCTTGGTTGTCCATGGAGGTGGAAACACCTAAACGGGGGTCTAACTGAGGCAGGCCCCTATATAGCCACCCAACATTTTCCTCTCTTTTTGTGTGTAGGAGTACGTGTTTTTCGAGGAATCAGTTGGCGAACGAATTCCTTAGCGAAATTCGTCTTGCCCTTTTCACTGTTGTATTTCTACATTATAATATTAGAGAATATTTCATTTACTTAATCACATCATTTTGGACCTTTAGTTAGTTAGCTGGGTTGTTAGCTAGTTTTTCTAGGTTTGACCTCATCTTCATTGTTGTCTAGCCATACGGACACCAGCGCACTTTAGAGACGCCAATGCACCACACTGTCGTCTAGAGACCACATTTTCATCCTCGGCCATAGAGCTTCCTAAGGCGTAGTGTTAGACCTGAAAACTGACTCACCTAGCCCCTTCCTGCATTTCAGGTCTGCAAAGTGACTAAGAGGCCTCACGGTCCTCGTCACTCTCGCCTTGTATTTCCTTACAATGCAGTTAGCTGAGGTAAGTTAGTGCAACCTCTCGCGTCTTGGCCCTCCACAACCTGGGGTCTTGCAGGTGGTGGTCCTCCTCTCTTATAGGTTCTTAACAAGATAATAGGAAATTCACTTGATATGCTTGATATTGTAATATGAGATTCTGGATATATTGGAGTTCACTTGTGATAGGAAGCACATGTCAGTGGTTGTTAGAAATCACCAGAATAGAAAGATTTTGATTTTATTTAAAGGAGCAGATGAATCAATCTTCCTATGTATTACTAGTGAACAGCAAGTCAGACATATATTGGAAGCAATAGAGCATTACTCACTGTTGGGTTGAGGACACTATGGCTTGGTGGGACTCGAAAGAAGATGAATACTTATTGCAATGAAGCAAATAGTGCTTTGATTGATAGATCAGTTGCAGGATGATGTTCCAGATTCAATTATGTGAGAACCCTTGGTTCTCCCTGATCTAAATTTGCTACTGTTGGTTTGATGTTTTGAAGTTTTCTTGAAAAGTTTACCAAAAAATGCATAAAATTTGCAAAACACAAGAATGTTGAAGCACAATTATATTATTATATCAGAGATCATACATATCATGAAATTATCTTGAAAGCATTCATACTCGGCAATAATCTTCTAATCTTGAATGTTGATGAAACTCTCCTATAAATTTGACATGAAGCACAAGTAGAACTCCTGAATGAAGCTCTCACAGGCAATAATATCAGCTAGTATTGCACAGCCTTAGAATTGCATAAACATTGAAGAATTTTCGTTCTCCAATGGCTGAAGATGACTAAAACCCTTGGTCTCCATGTCAAATCTCATGAACACCAAAAATGACAAAGTCAATTAATCATCAAGAATGAATTTTATTTGCTTTTGATGCTCAATATATACTTCTCTCAATTAGGTCAATTTCCTCCATGAGATCATTTTAAATACATTTAAAATGTATTTAAATGTTTGATACCCCATTTAATTACTTTCTCAATTTGGGCGTACCATTTTAGCAAATATTATATCTCACTTTATTAATAAATTAAGTGGCTCACCTTTTTATAAAGTTAGAATATAAGTTTATAATACTCCCTTTTATTAATTAAATATACTTAACCACTTAAACATTAATATCTCCCTCAATATTCAGTATTTTGACATGTCGTCTGAAGCTGGGGTCAACACTATATAACACCCATGTGTCCAGGTGCCCTGACTGAAAATAGCATCACTGCTAGATTATAGTAAGTCCCTCAAACTAAGCCAAACACTGATCTGCAAAGGCCTAGAACTGAACCCAATACTAAACTGAAGAAATGGAGTGACAACAACCTCCATTAAATGCCACTGAGACCCTCTATCCAAACATATTAGCCTAAAAGGGTCCAAGTAATAGGCTAACCCATCGAACTCTGATGCTCACGAAAATGGGGACATTACAAATTAAGACTCTCAAAAAGGCAAGGATAAACTTTTGGATGCTTACTGGTGATAAACAAAATACTGCCATCGTTGTGCAACTTCAGTTCTCTTGAATTGGAAGGGCAACTCTTGGTTATCTAGGGGAAGAATCTTTATGAAGTATCCAAAAGCCTGGAATAAGTTCATATTGTGAGAATACCTAGTACTGAACATAAGGATGTTGCATTTATTGTTGATGGATGGGCATTGCAGATTGTTCTTAAGCATCATTATAAAGCCCTTAGTGAATTGGCTACACTGTCAAGGACAGCCATCTGCTGTCATGTAACTCTATCACAAAAGGCCCAGCTCGTGGAGCTATGGAATCATGTGACTACAGGATGCTTTCCATTGGAGATGGTGGTAATGATGTGGGAATGATCCCAAAGGCACATATATGTATAGGCATCGATGTGATGAGAAGACATGAAGACTGAAGGGCTGCAGACTACAGCATAAGAAAATTCAAATTCCTCAAATATCTAATACTTATACATAGGAGATTTGTGCTTGAACACCTCCCTTCAGCAGATATTGGTCCGATTCTGTAATGCCCCCACCTAAAAATTAAAACACAAAGTAAACCCAGCACTCATCTATTTCCATGGATCTTGAGGGATTGGGATGAGTGCTAATTAATAGATCGTTGGTGATGCTGGGCGACAGCAAATATAAGTCATCTAAATAATTAAATTTTCTTAGCATGCAGCACTTAATTATAAGATTTAAGATACCTGTGATTGCCTTAAGGAAGAGATTAAATCATGACAAAATGAAATTAAAATTAAAATTTAGTTTTAGCAAAAGTCATGGAGCATTATGAATATCTATTAGAGAAAGAAGGTATATAAGATATCTGATTTTCACTCCTCGAGGAGCGTGGACTGTGGTTCAACTAATCTGAGGAAAAAACCCTTCTAGGTTAGAAATTGGAGGACGAAAAATCCCAAATTTCATTGCTAACCCCTGATTCTGGCAGATTTAGAGACTTTTCAAAGGCATTCCATCAAACATAAATCACAGCAGAAAATTGACAGTTTAACCAACTTCTGGAAACAGAGAATTTGGTCACTCTAAAGTTTAAACTATTTTCTGAGTATTAAATCTGATTTACATGATTAATTATTAGCAGAAATTTCTGAATCATAAGGATTTTATATTTTACGCCGAAGGCGTATCCAATTTGAAAGAGAGCAACCTAGGTTTTAGAATCCATGGTTGACCTCTCTCTACAGAACCTGGCCAACGATTGAAATGATTGGCACCATCGATCATCTTCTGCTGAAAAAACAATGCATTTTAAGGAAGAAAGAAATAAATACAGTTATCATATCTGCCAATCACAATCTGTGATCTGTATCTTGCAACTTGCAACAAATATCAGACACATGCGCAGAAATCTTTTGCAAATTGAATGGTATTAACTGCTGGTTGTTGCCTGTTTACCTTCAATGTCACCTAACCTACGTACGTGTGTTTCACTGCCACATTCTTTCATACTAATCTGTCATTTCTCAGAATTTTCATTGCAAACTGACCACCTTGAAATCAAAAGATGAGCTGAAGACTGAAGACACGGACTTTTTGATACTTGCCATCATGGTTGCATGGGGAAGAAGGTATTAATTTATCTCTGCATTCCTTTTTTATGTGTTCTGCTCTAGGGTTCAATTTCTACCCTTTGGATTGGAGTTACTCCGCTGCTCCACTGGGGTTGTTGCACCCTCTGAATGGCGTCTTATAGAGCCGAGTTTATCTCTTGAGTGCAGCCTCTCCATTGCCTGTAAACCCACCGCCCTGTGCCACCACAGAACCGCTATTCTCCTGCCTTCAAACCCGACAAGTTAGTATATTTAATATGCGTAGGAGCATGCTAAATAAATCTTTCAAACATTCGACACCTAACCTGCAAACATTTGACCTGAAAATACAGTTTCAGCAAGGGTGCTTTCAAACACAACGTTGTGGCCAAACGGGAAGACGGTGTTCAGCAGTTCCAGTTGTGACCATTGTTTGGAAGTCAGTCATGCAAGCCACAACATTTTTTCTCGTCTTCTACAGAATTGCAGACTTCTCAAATGTATTTATGGTCCTCTTTTCCCCAATCCCATGTCGTCGTTCATAGTCTTAACTTCCCCTACAAGAAATTTAAGTACAGGTAACTGTGAGATCAGCTAAGTGATCCAAACTCAACACTGCTCTGACGATTGCCCATAACTTGTTCAGTTCAATAAACATTTTATGGAGGCAGGTTAGAAATGCAGAAATAGAGAATTGAAAGAAAATCGCCAAATATTAAACTTCTCTCTAAAATTTAAGGAAATGCATCACAAGTCAAATTATGCATACATATTCAAATAATTTAAACATATTTGTAATTCTTCTGGAAACAATTACAGTTCCTTAAAAAGTATAAAAAACCCAAATAAAATTTGTCAGCGAGTTGCAGTCTTAAAGTCATCATAAATCTAAAATTAAACTGCATGTTATAATTTAATGCTTTAATAAAATAATTTAGTAGCGATCTTAGTTATACAGCCTTATACGACTCCCCTATTTGCCGCGGATGATTTCTGATCCATTTAGAACAGGAAGGTACGCTCAACTCTTCTTCTCAAGACCATTCACCACAAAATATGGCCAAGTCTCTGCACACAGTCATTGTACCATTCCCTGTACGAGTATCAATCCTATGATTCAATTGGCCCACCTGCTCTCCGCAAGGGAATGCCATTAGCACTTATCTACTTGCTCATTTCCAATCTCAACGGCCCCTAATTTCAACCAGCAATGTGGGAAATAAGAGAGGAACCATAAAACCAGGGATGGATCACCACAGAAAGAGGGAACGCTTCAATGTTTATGAAAATCAACATATTCTCTCTAGGCTTGCGCTCTTGTAGCCACCCGCTCCGTTATGTACCAATAAGATCATTTGCCAGCACATCGCATGCCAGCCAGCCCATGCAGACAAATTAAACTATGAAGTTATATTATTACTTCCAAATGATTAATATGAACAATTATTTATTAATTTAATAATTTTACTATATATTTAAAAATAATATAATGATTATATTGCTTATTATATATTATATTTTATATTAAAAATTATTAAATAAAAAAAATACAATATATGATTAATGTATAGTATATATTTTATATAATATAAATTAAATTAAATTATTTTTTAAATAATATTTTGTTTATATTTATTATTATATATTATATTTAATATTAAAAATTATTAATATATAATACATATTTTGTATAATACAAATTAAATTATATTTAATATATTTACACATTATTATATATAAATTACATTACTATTATATATTATATTTTGTAAGTGGATGCATAGTTGATTTGAAGTTATTACTTCATTGAGACTTTTTCCACCATCGACATCATTTACAAGATTGTCCTATAATTGACCTCATGTACCATACAAATGCATTAAAAAATATATAAATGTAATTACAATTATGCAAAAATTTAGACCAAAATTTATCCTAATTTACCTTCACACTTCTTCGGCGTACCCATTTTGCACACTAAGGTGCAATAGCTAGTTATACTAATTGTGCAAGCTACTATTATTGTGAGTTAGGATTTATTATATTCAATGTAAATTAAGGAAAATTTAAAAGGGGCATTACAGATTCCCCAAGGCCTTTAGTTGGTGAATTTTTTGTGAAGACTGAATAGAACAGAAAGGTTAATGAATAGAAGGTTTGAAGTCGACCATGATCATACTATTTCAAGTAGTGATCAACAGCAGTTTGATCGAAGTAAAATCTCCAGTCAAGTTGATAGTCATGAAGATAATGGAGCCAGTTTAGATACAAGTACAAAGCCTCTGGAATCTGGAAGAATCAAATTACATGGAAATGCTCCAGTGATCAATAAAGAGAAAGCTGCACCTCTCACTAATGTTGTTAAATTGTTAATGGTTTAATAATGACAATTAATGATGCAATTTGGTGATATGAAGTATTAGCAACTCCCAGGGAGTACATTAAGGCACAAATCAAGAAAGCCAACATAGTAAGCACAGTATAATTAGTAATGATTTGGACAAGCCCAGATTCAAAGGTAAGAATCTTGATAAAATTATTTTTAGCAGAATTTGGTAAAGCCTCACAAGGGTGTACAAATATTTTGGCAAATCTTGAGGTGGGCAATGAGAATATCATAGCACACAACTTTAAGAGTTTAGATCTTAAGCAACAAAAAGAACTAGAAGGATTGAGATAAAAGCATGAACAGGCAATAGAGGACTTTCTCAATCAATTTGAAATTCTAGCTTTAGTTATCAGAAAGTAAATGAGATGTTAAGCTGCATGTAAAGATATCTACATCGAGTATATATGAGAGATTCAATTTTGGGTGTAAGTGAGCAATATGCACATGATGTTGGGCATGCTGGATATCCTCTTCATGAGATAGATAGGGAAAATAAGACAACAGAATTCCCTACTTCAGAAGGTATGGGGAAAATAAGACAAAAGAATTCGCTACTTCAGAAGGTATGGGCCCTAGAGAACTTCCATCTACAGTGGACTCCATGCAAAAGATGGAAACTGTTTGCTATGAAACTGATAAATTGATTGGACAAGTGCTTCAAGCAGTATTCAATAAGAATACAACCCAGAATACAAAATAATGTTCCAAAAGTCTCTGCTTCAAATTATGCCAATGGTTTTTCTGGCCTTCATAAGGCTGCAAAATGTGATTCATTTGTTGAATTTTACAAGAGCACATCACCCTTAAGAGATAAGTCAAACTCATATAAGGGAGACACCTCAGATTTTCAAACAGCCAGCACTGCATTGCTAGTGGGCAAGCTATTTTGGGAAGGGTAGATTTGTAATTTTCCCTTTTTCAATCTGCAACTACTTAGTGAATGGACTCTCAGCATAGGATTCGCAATTAGATAAGATGGTAATTAGTGTCAGCTTTTACTTAAAAGTGTATGATGCATTTTAGGAATAAGTCGTCTAAGTCTTGTGTCCTCTAGTTGAGCAGCGGCTGAGTATATGTGTTTTCCAGTTAAGCAGTGGCTGAGCCTTCAGTGCCTATCGGTTAACACCACTGATTGACGGGTGGACTGACCAGTTAAATGCCACCAATTTAGGAGTAACTGCCTATGGTTGTGGATCAACAGTTTTGAGGAAATTAACTGTCAGTTAATTGCCACCATTTGTGGACTGACTTCCCATGATTGAGGGTCACTGGGAGCTAGGTCTATAAAACAGTGCAAGGTAGAAGAGAGGATGGTTTTTGAAAAGTTAACAAACATTCAATTCTAATTTTAGTGTTAGTGGCATTGTCATAGCAGCTGAGCCCATCGGAGATGACACCCTTCAGCTATGAACCTATCATCTTGGGGACAGAAACCCTCAGGAGCAGTACATATCAGTTACTATAGAGTTTGTAAGCTACAGGTACCCAGCAAGTTGTATTAGATTGATAGACTTCCCTTTGAATGTATGTTTTTAGCAGAAAATTATAAAAAAGATAAAAAAATATAATTGCTGCTAGAGTGTTTTGTGTCTGCTATTTGTTCATTTAGTAGGGGTTTTTACAGTTTTGGCAGTTGTTTAGCAGGTCCCTGTTTGTTTGCAGTTGTTGGGTTTGTCATAATACTTGTGGGAATTGCATTGTCTAATGGTTTGATCAGTAATAGGAAAAAAATGGATCCAACATCAGAAACCTCAAACAAGGCACCCCTAACTTTGTTGAATGCCTCTATATGGACTCTTCACATGGGTTTGAACATCACTTTCAGCTACAGAACTCTGCATGGCATTAACTTTTTTCTTGCCAAAAGACTTTCCCATATAGCCTGTTCTGATTCAGTGTCTCAACAATGTGCTTTTGTTTTGTAGACTGAAAGCATGTCTCATCAGTAATTAACTTAATTATTAAACCACTTTTTGAGGGTGTTACAGTAAAATAAGACCATCCAACCTGGACAAATACTTTTGTAGAAACTAGCAATCACACCTTCATGTGGAATGGGTACACCGAAGAGGTGTGGAATGTCAATTAGGGAAAATTTAAGCCTATTTATTGCATAAATGTATGTATTACATGAGTTCAATTGGTTGGCCATTCAGAAAATGATATTGTTTGTGCAACAAAGGCCTCTAAAAATGAGCGAAAAAAAACCTCTGAATCAAGAAGACAATGAAGGTCTATGAAGAGGGGGGGGAGAGAGATAGGGAGAGAGATGGATGAGTAGATAGAGGGAGACATTTCTAGAGATGGAGGGGGAGAGAGGAATATAGAGGTAGGGATGAATATAGAGCGAGAGGAAGAGTAAACTGTGAGACAAATAGATAGAGGTAGAGATGAATATAGAATGAGAGAGGAAGAGGGAGACAAATAGATAGAGATATAGAGAGAGATAGAGGGAGAAATAAAGATAGAGAGAGATAGAGGGAGAAATAAAGATAGAGAGAGAGATAAAAGAGAGAGGAAGAGGAAGAGGAAGAGGAAGAGGAAGAGATACAGAGAGATATATGGCGAGATAGAGTGATATAAAGATGGAGATATAAGGAGATATAGAGATATAAGTAAAACCCTCCTGTTGATGTTTGCAACGTCGGTCTCCACTTCCAGCCGATCCCCTTATGACATGATAATAAATTAAATAATAGCCTAGGGCTATTTAATTTATATGATATCGATTTATCAAAGAGACACATCATTTGCTAAATGATGTTTAACATTTTATCAAGGTCGACTTTAAGAGATACAATTTTATGAATAAACACAAATTCTTATGTGGCCGACTTCTTGCTCATTGGATATGACTTAATGAAGGGGTGCCTTCCTCTATGATGGCCGACTTGATTTGAAGAGTGACGACCTTTCCATATTGTATATATATTTGATGTTTCTCTCCTTGTTCATCATCCATTCCATTCAAGCATATTCGTCACAAGTTGAGATCATCAAGTGCGAGTTTATCTACAAGTGCAGATCGTCATAGTTGAAAGCCGAGTTTCATTATCAGCGAATTGTCTCTTTGTATTTCTGTGTTGCATCATTCTTTGGTGCTTATATTTAGGCCTTCATATCAGCCTCTCGTAAGGAGATCTTTGTTGTTGAAATTCAATATATAAGTGATATATTGTTGCTGGGTTTTTCTCCCTCAAGAGGAGGGTTTTCCCAAGGTATCTGCTGTGTCACTGTGTTGATTTTGAATTAATTTTATGTGCGTTACATCTGATCATAAAACTAACAGAGAGGAGAGGGAGAGATAAAGAGATAGAAAAATAGAGAGAAGTAGAGAAAGACAAATAGAGATGGAGAGGGAGATAGAGAGAGAGAGAGTGATAAATGGGAAGAGAAAGAAATTGATATAGAGATATGTGGGAAGATAAAGGGAGAGAGAGGTTGAGATATAAAGATAGATAGGGGGATAGGGAGGGAGCAAGAGAGGGAGAGATGGGGAGAGATAGACAAAGGGAGGGAGAGAAAGGGAGAGAGATAGGTAGAGGGAGAGAGAGAAGATGGGGAAGAGGGAGATATATGTAGAGAGGGGAGAAGAAGAGGGGGGAGAGAGGGAGAGGGAGAGATAGATGGAGGGTGATATATATATAGAGAGAGAGAGAGAGGGGGATAGGAAAAGAGATAAAGAGATAGGGAGATATATGTAGATAAGGAGATGGATAGAAAGAGATAGAGAGATGAGTGAGAGGGAGATCGAGTGAGAAATAAAGATAAAGATATAGAGTAGAAGAAATGGAGGGAGAGATAGAGTGAATAAGATAGAGAGGGGAGAAGGGGGAGAGAGGGAAAGGATATAGATGTATAGGGAGAGAGATAGGGAGATAGATGTAGAGAGATATAGATAGAAAGAGATAGAAAGGAGTGAAAGAGAGCGAGAGATAGAGGTAGACATAATGAGATACAGATAGAGAGGGGGAGGGGGAGCGAGCTATAGGGAGATAGAAATAGAGGGGGCAAGAGTGATAGAGAAAGAAGGTGATAGAGATAAGTAATAGAGAGAGGTATAGATAGGCAAAAAGATAGAGAGATAGAGATAGAGGTAGGGAAGGAGAAAGAGGGAGTGTGTATATGAGTGAGAGAGAGATATGGAGAGGGAGATATATATTCATAAATAGATAGGGAGGGAGAGAGGGAGGGAGGGAGGGAGGGGGGAGAGAAATAGAGAGAGGAAAGAGAAGCAAAGAGAAATAGAAGAGGGAGTGATAAGGAGAGAGGGAGAGATAGGGATAGAGATAGATATAACTTGGGAAATATAGAGGCAGTGTGAGAAAGATAGATAAACATATGGAGAGAGAGTGATGGAAGGAGAGAGAAAGAGGGAGACGATGAGAGAGGGGGAGATGGGGAGATGGAAAGATAAAGATATAGGAAGTGATATAGAGAGAGGTAGAGAGTGAAATATATAGAGGGGGCAAGAGTGAGAGATATAGGAGGTGATAAAGTAGTACAGAGGGGGTAGAGGTAGAGATAGGGATAGGGTGGGAGAAAAAGGGAGTGTATGCATATAATATTTATATTTAATAATATGCATCATATTTCATATAATATGTAATAATAAATATAAATTGAATATATTTTCAATAAATATTATATGTATTTTAAAAATAAATATAGATAAATATTAAACTTCTAAAACATTTAATATTTTAATCATTTTTAATAAATATATTATATATTTTAAAATAAATATAAATAAATATTGAACTTATAATATATTTAATTAGTAATATATGTAAAAAGTTAAATTATATTTATATTTAATAATGTATAGTGTATATAAATATTAAATATATAATATATAATATCTAAATAATATAATATTATGCTAAAAATAGTTAAATATATAAAATGTAATTTTATTTCATAATATTAAATTAAAAATATTCTAGAAATTTGTATTTTAAATCTAAAATAAAAAATAAATACCATAAAAAAAATAATAATAAATATTTTGAAAAATAATATTTATTATTATTTAAAAAATAAATATAGATAAATATTAAACTTATAATATATTTCATATTTTAATTAATAATATATGTAAAAAGTTATATGATATTTATATTTAATAACTTATAGTGTATATAAATATTAAATATATAATATCTAAATATTATAATATTATACTAGAAATATTTAAATATATAAAATGTAATTTTATTTCATAATATTAAATTAAGAATATTCTAAAAATATATATTTTATAATCTAAAACAAATTAAAATCATTAAAAAAAAAAATTGAAAAACAATAGAAAATATAAATTATAACTTATATTATATATAATAATAATAATAATAGAATTTATACACTTTGAATATTAGTGGAAAATTAGAAACAATATCTAATTCTTTGCTTTCTTTCTTTGTTTTTTGTTTTTGACCTTTATAATTAGAATGTAAGACATATTTTCTAGTGGAAATGTAGAAAGAATATCTTTTTCTTTGCTTTCTTTTTTTGTATAAAGTGTTTTATTTTTTTAATATTTATTTTATATCGGGTTCATCAACGGTCAGATATTTTTCAATGGTCAACCATCATTCTACCACATTCTCAACCGTTGATCATTAAAGTCAGCCGGTAATGTTCATATAAGGAACCCCTCCGGCATAAAAATATCCACAACTAAACATTTAATTACTTGATCAATTATTAGCACAAAAGGATTGTAATAAAATATGTATATAAAATGGACTGTTTAATGCCAATGATAGAACCAAGCAAAACAAAGTGAACAAAATGTTAAGTATTAAGTACATAACATGGTCAATAAACAATTTTATGCTATTATAGAACATACATATGCTTCCCTTGAGAAAGATATTTGCACCCTTGTGTGCTGAGCAAAATATCAAGAAAACTTGTAGAATATATTGAATTGTTCCCTTTCTAAAATATGTTTAGCTACTTTATTACAGAGCACTTAAAATGAGCATCCACAAAACAGAATGAGAAAAGAAAATACCTCAAACTACATTTCAGATGGTGAAGGCCCCACCAAGAGTTGATCTAAGTTATTGGATTAATAAGTCCAACCTCCTGACAGTTGGAAGATGGAAGATGGGATCTGTGAATGAAGAGAAACAAATTTGAAATTTTCCTTGCACTGCATTTTCCATCTGGAAAATGCGAACACATTATCAATGCAATACAGTACAGCTTTATGGCATTGTATTTGAAATATTCAAAAGTTAGGCTCTAGACCATGGACCAGATTTCATATTACTTCAATTATCACAAATTTATCCGAAGATTGAAATAATTGTTGTCTCAGACTCTCAAGTAATGTTCTGATTCGTTATACTAGTAACTTTTTACATGATTAACTAGTAGATTGACGCACATTATTTCCGTGGTTATATTCTTGAAATTTGTTGAACAAAAATGCTGCATGCACCATCTCATCATGTCTTATATTTAGGTGTTCACAATAAATATGCACCTTTTTCAGCGAGCGCTCCTTTGATAGGGATTCAATCCCAGCCATAGCAGAATCCTCGAAGCACAAGGCAGCCTTAATTTGAGCGTGGGATACATATCAATGGCCAAAGGATTCCATGGTGGGTTTACAATCCTAAAATAAACACTTGACCCAAAAGATTGAACAAATATCTAACCCTCTTGTGCCTGCAGTAACTTGATTTTAGGTATAAACATTTTGTGTCCTTGATGTTGAGTGAACCTTTAATTATAAATAAATAAATAAATAGGCATTAACCTGGTGAAACCATTCTTTCAGTTGCTCTTAAAATTCAAACCACATGATCCTCTGAGAAGAAGTGCTCAGTAATGCATTAACAACATCGAGAGATCAACTTAGAGAGAAAAATTTATTCAGACAGTCTCAATTATGCAAGTGTATTAAAAAATAAAGAATAATGGGAACAAACACGCGGTTTATCAATCCTTTTCAATTATAACCTTGTTTTGCACATGTACATTCTTAGTAATATCACGGATCATCTGCAAATGTACAAAGGCGTCTCGGTCCTCATCTTATTCATTAATCCAATCTCCATTGATTCTACTGATTTTCTGATACCTCTTCCAACTGGACAAGCTCTTCTGGGAAGCAGATACCTGAATTAGGTTATTCTTGCTGCAGTCCATATTTTCCAAGGGCTTATGAATTGATGTCAGATGGGCAATAGCAGTCTTTTCCATGAAATGGATGGCATCAATGACACTATTGTTTGGTGTAGGGCATGGAACAGAATACCCGTTTGGGGTTTCAAGTTTCCAATCAGATTGGGCTTTAGGGTACACGTATGAATCGGCATTCTTAGAACCCTTATGGCCTTTTTCCACAATTTTCAGAGCTTCTGTGCACACAAACTATTGAGAAAACATGAATCCCAACGAATGTTTTTGGCATTTTTTTTCCTAAATCCGAAAAAGGGCTTAGAATTTAAACGTACCGTATGCGTAACAGCAACTTTCCTCGAAAGAGCAAGTCCATGTCGCCTCATACTGGTAACAGACGTGGCATCGCTTGAAACCCTGCTGCTGTCTCTGAAATATGAATCGGCATACTTAACACCCTTGTGACATTTTTCCACAATTTTCAAAGCTTCTGTGCACACATACCATAAACAAAACACGAATCAAAACGAATTTTTCGGTTTTCTTTTTAAATCTGAAAAAGGCCATGGAATGAAAACGTGCCATGTGGGTGACGACAACTCTCCCCGAAGGAGCAAGGCCCTTTCGATGACAGACGCGGCGTCGCTTAAAACCCTGTTGCTACCACTGAAATGTGTATCAGCATTCTTAAAACTCGTATGGCCCTTATCCACAATTTTCAGAGCTTCTGTGCACACAAACGATATACAAGATAATGAATTATAGTCATTTTTTTAGCTTTTTTTTATTTAATCTGAAAAGGGGTTTAGAATTAAAATGTTTATGTGGGTGACGGCATCTTTCTCCATAAAAGCAAATCCCTGTCGCCTCATACTTATAACAAACGCCGCGTCACTTAAAACCTTGCTGCTGTCTCTGTATACTAACAAACCAATTGCTGTTTAAGGACAGGAGAATCCTTTTTGCTCCCATCGTTATTAGTTTTCCGTGATCCGTGAAATTCATGATCCGCATTTCCAAACATTGCTATTTTTTAAGGGCTTCTGAGCTCGTACATTTCGACAGTTTCCGACCACATAAACACGAGTGTTTTCCATTAATGTGAAAACGGGTAATAGATAATCGTTCAGCCCATCTAAATTTGATGGCCGTATGGCCGTATTTGGCAGTTTTTTCCTAAAATACAATAGAACTTTAAATACACCATATAATTTTATAGACACCATTAAATTTTATAAAATTATAGTTAAATATATATCTAATTTATTATTTTTTAAAATAAAATATATTTTTACATCTGATTTAAATAATTATAACTAAATAACCATCTCGAAAGTTAGTTTGACAGGCAAGACCGACCGTCAAACTTAAACCACAAGCTCCACCTTAACAAATCGTAACGTAGAAAACTCGTTTTCTTATTAAAAAAATAGAAATAATTTAATATGATTGGTCAGAAGTCTGTTTTCATAAGATGTAAACACGTTTCAAATTAAAAGAAAGCCAAATAAAAACATCGTAAACACGGTTTTATGGAAATGGAGCGTCTCGACAAAATAATACTCTATGTACAGAAAAATACTTTTATTTAAAAATATATATATATTTCCCTAGATTGACGATTTGCACGAAGGCATAAGCATAGCGCAGAACAGATGCTACTTATTTCAGAGGTACTTTTTTCAGAAAGCTAAAGCTCTCGGGAAAAAGGGAGTCAGTGGGTTTCAATAGATCAACCCAGGGCACTCAACTATGAGCATCTGCTCTTACAAGCTATCAGATCCAAGACTTTTCTCATTTTAGCTAATCCTCCGGGACGCTTTGGCTGCGGTTCGCATTTTCATTGATGAGGTCGATGACACGCCCTGCAATCTTCTCCAGCTTCTTCCCTTGGTCCCTGAAAACAGTAAAGAGAAAATTAAATAAAAAATTGCCAGCTTAAAACAAAGGGAAAAAACTTCTGAAACAGCCGATTACCCATCATAAGTAAAGCCTTTTATATCTGAAATGTTGCGCAGAGCCTCTTTCCATTTCTTAAGCGTACGAGCATTGAATTTTCCAGCTTGCTTATGCACTTGGAAGGCTCGAGCATATGCTCCATCCTCGTCCTCCATGCTAAGCTCAGAGGGTTTAATCCCCCAAAACACCGGGACGATTGGAGCCGAGGTTTCAAGCATCAAACGAAGCTCATCCAAACACCACTCAGACTCTGCAAAGCGTGGAGAGAAGATCACAACATGAACTGAAGCTGAGATTATTGCATGCTCTATTGATTTCATTATAGGTTCCCCTCCTCGTATCGAATATTTGTCCAAAAACACTGTATATCCTCTTCGGTTTAGATTGTGATATAGATGACTGGCAGTATTTTGTTTGGTATCCTCACCACGATGACTAATGAAAACCTGATAAGTTCTGGGATCAAAATTGTAGAACGAAGGATAGGCGTAAGAGAAAGGAGATGAGGAATGGAAGGAGTAAATATTTCCCATAGCAATGGAGAACAGTGGCAGAAACTTTTTCTTCCTGGACCGCTGGCGGGCTAAATTTTCCAAAGCCTAAGCCTAATTTTCTATACAAGCAATGTATTACAGAGGCAGGTATTTATTGCGATAAATGATACTGCCTGTGAAATATCAGTCCAAATATGTCAATGTCACATTCGTTTCACCCTGTGGATCACTACAAAAATGTCACATCCGTATTCCTGGTGATGTTTAACGCTTAACACAACCAAAATTCTGCCATCACATTCATGTGCTATAGATTTTTTTTATTGACTTTACAATTTGATTTTCATTCAAACTCAAAATTAGTCACTATTTTTTATTTACCAGTTTCTCCCCTGTTTTCCAGAAAAGATACCTATTTTTTCAGTTTTGTACATTACCTATGTCAAATTAAGACCCATGTTTTCAACTTTTCTATTTAGAAAAAATCTTTTGTACTTTTTCATTTTTGTACTTTTTTCTATTCTTCTATTTGTGACATTACCTATGTCAAATTAAGTCTATACTTTTCTATTTCATTTTTTTAATTTGTCAATTTTTTTAAGTTTTTATTTTTTATTTTTCAATTTTCTACTTTAACATTTTATTTACAAGTTTCTCTCTTATCTTTTCATTTTTTTATTTTGTTGATGCATAAAATTAATATACAACATTTTCTCTTCAATTTTGATTCAGAAAACTAATATGTAATTTTTCTCTTCAATTGTATATCTTATTGCCAAATTTTGTCTTAAGTGAAAATTTTATTTGTATAACTAATCAATCAAAAGCTTTGAATTGAATTTGTCTCTTCTTATGTGAGAGGAACAAAAGTGGTATGCATAAATTTTCCTAGATCTCTACAATAAACCATTCCATTGTTTTTCCACAAAAATTAATAATAGTTGTTGATGATTGTTGTGCTCATATTTCATCAATTTTTTCTATGTTAATGTTTTTCTCTCGCTATTTTTCTAACCCAACAAGCTAATTGGAAAACTAGCAATCATTTTGTTTATGGGTAGTTTATGAAGTGTAATTTGTTATAGTATACAAATCTAATTGCAGTTAGCTCCCTTATTGGGTTTGATATTTTTTGAGATGGACATTGCATACAAGGCTTATAGATAAAATAATGATATCTTAGTCTTGTGAAATTTGATCACTTTTATCATTTTTAGTTCATGGGAGATGGGATTGTGGTGAAGCGTTATTGATTGAAAATGGCTATTGATTTTTTAACGATTCATGTTAAAAAGATGATTCTTGAAAATGATAATTCATAATGACGCATCGAAGAAATACCAATTGCATATGACATTAAAAATATAATATGGTCTTAGTGTTAAGTAAATGACTCAAAATGGCATATAGTTGAGTATTTCAATTTTAAGGTTCTATCTTACAAGATTGATCCAAATGTTAGTTGATAAGTTCATTATTTATTCATTGTGCAGATGCATTGATATGTTAATTATTCAAATTTGGTGTAGGTTGACAGATTGTTGTAAACATAAGTTCTTTAATTGATTTGAAACGAAAATTGCAACAGGGCACCACATGAATTTTCCAAATTTAGGTTGTATCCATCCAGATATAGTACTAGGCCTTTAGGAGTAAGCTTACTAAATATATTTAATTTAATTATATATATGTAAATTCAAAACTTAAAAAGATATGAATATTGTAGAAAAATAAGATTTTATGAAATTAAACATAAAAGCAACAATATTTGTGTGTGTGTTTTTTAAAGCACTTTCAAGATGAATATTTTTGTAAGCAATTCTATACATTGTGTAAAACCAAATTTTCCTTTTACTAAAAAAAGGGTAATAGAATTGATATGAAATGGTGTAATTTATGAATTTAAAAGTTGAAAAAAATGATAAAGAGGAACAAAATGATAGAGAACCTTAACTTTTATGTTTCATATTCTAAGATGGTGTCCACTTCAGACAAATGTCATAGATGTCAAAGATGTAGATAGATATCAAAGATAAACAAAGTAGTTGGAAACCTAAATCATCGTGTTGCATATTCTAACGTAGTGTCAACATCAAATAAATGTTAAAGATTTACAAATAGTAAAACGCTATGTCAAAGATGTTACAAATAGTAAACAAAGTGATAGAGAACATACCCCTGGTATTTCATATTCTAATATGGTCCCACGTCGGGTAAATGCCAAAGATGTTGGCAAACGGTACAAGTATTTGCGGATACAAAGGATGTGTTTCTGGCTTAGCAGCTTCCATCTTTTCTTCTGTTTTTTTGGTTTGGCAGCTTCCATCTTGATGTGTGACGTTCGGGAAAGGCAAGGATGGATTCCACTTCTTGTGTTGACTAAAGGCTATTATTTTATTTGCGGTATCCTGCTTACCACGCCACCACGCCACCTATGCCCTTTGTGGCTTTTTGCAGACCAAAAGGGCACAAAGTTGGGTTGATGCGTTTAATAAATTTCTTATCTATCTTTAGATGTATACATTTTTCTTAAATAGAATTTATTTTATTAATTTTATAGTATGGATTTGAATTTGGGCAGCAGATGGTATTTACAATAATACAGTGTACCTTTTTTTGGTTAAGTTGGTGGTGTTTATAAATAATTTTTAATTAGATTTTTATTCGATTGAGTATATGTATTTTCAAAAAAAAAGATAAATTTATATTTTAAATTTGTGTAGTTTTTTAATTTTAGGTTTTTTTTGTTGTGTATGTTTTTAACATCAAATTTAGACCACCTTAATATATGTTCAAACTTTTTAAAGTGTTTTTGGATTAAATTTACATTATTCGAAGACATACATCTTTTGTGATCAAACTTGTTTGTTATGTAACATTTATTTGTTGAGTTATATAGTACTATTATGTAACACACATTACTGGATTGAGATCCACATGCATTATAAGTTTATAATAACACCAAATCCCACACTTATATGGTCAAGCAACATTTCACCTACCAAGTCAATCAATAGCCCTAAAAGTTGAAAATGGTGATGGTGGTCTTCTCTTCTTCTTCAAATGTTTTTAAGATCAATACAACAAGTGAAGGGTAGCCACAACACCAAGAATTAACATATGTTTATATGGAGCTCTAGTGTCTCTCGTGTTCTTGTCACTAAGGAAGGACTCTATGTAATAAACCCTTAAATGACAATTTTATCTTTGAAAGTAAGTTTTCCTCATAATTAAAAGCATAAATTAAATGATTATGTCCTAAATTATGTATGTATGTCAAACAAATTGAAATATATACACTCAATCAATAGAAAATGATTAGGAGCAACACCATACAAATATCAAACTCCTCACAATTTGAAACCAACAACTAGTCTAGACACAAGGATATAACCAATAAAGTTGTTATAGCAAAAAAATAAGATCCATACCATGTCGCAAAAAATGGGTTTATCATGGTATGATAAGTAGTCAAAACCGAACTCAACCTTTTAATCCCACAAAGACTAAGTGTTAAAAAGATACAAATGGTTCCATCTAACAAAGAGGTAGAAAATAATGCATCAAACTAACATAGCTCAAAGAAATCTTCACATTTATCCATTTCAATGTACGGTAAAAAAACATTTAGGTAATGCAAGAATTGAGCAATAAAAAGCTTGTCATTCAAAAACCAAAAGAAAAAATAAATATTGAAAGCATTAGATATATTCCTTCTTTCTCCTTGTCATTCTTTCAATGTTGGTCTAGATAAGATACATAATGAGATTTATATAAAGATATTATCTAATACATATACTCAAACAACTTTTGTTAGGCTAACTAATTCCATTTCAACAATTGTGTTTGAGCCTCCAATTAGTTAAGGCCTATGTTAGTTAAGAGTGAATAAAAAAGGGTTAATGAAAGTTGTCAAAAAGTGTAGGCTTCTAATGACAACATTTTTTTTTTCAATATCCTTGCACTCAAACCAATTGAGTGCAACCCTTTCCCCTTTGATAGAGGTCATAAGAATCCCAAATGGAAGAGGAGAGGGTAGTTCCCTTAGACCTCAATCCCTTGTGAACAAATCATCTCATCACCATGATAGAATCCCAAGTGTTGTCTTTATGTCTTAGACAAACTGTGGAACAATCAAAGGTAGAATACAAGTCACAAATCATTAATAGTCATTCTCATTAAAGATAGAGGTATTGCCTATTGGAAAACCAAGAACCAAAAGTAGAACATAACAAGCTACAATCATATTAATACTAGTGAAGGACATTACAATAATATCTAATGGTGTGCGGTACCTCTCGAGGAATCATGAGACTAATATATATAGAGGAACATGTGTCTACATCCCTAGAAGCCATATTAGCATTCAATTATACCATAATGAGAAGAAATGAGTAAGATGAAAATAGGAGAAGAAGATAATACACTGGACTTCTCAGCCACCAATCCTATAATTTCACAAGCCTTTTCAAATAGAGGGAACACCTTCAACATAATTATCTAGAGGCTCAATTTTGTAACATGCCCATTGTTCTACACAATAATTAACTCTATGTTTTACTCACAAGTGAATAGTTTATGCATCTCACCTTTAAGACCAATAGAAGTTTTCTTTTCCTTTGAATAATAAATGCACATTTGAAACATAATCCAAACTTTCCCATTACATAAAAAATAATTCCTTTCATTGATTCAAATAATAATGATACATAATTTTCCATATGACATTTCATATTTACAACTTCAGTAGAGATGGATATAAATTACAAACATAGCTTAAACAAGCATATAGAATATATAAAGTACAACAGTCCAGGAGTTCCCCCTCAAATCTTGGCTACCAACTAAAGAGGAGAAGCATCACTCAAGTGATTTTCCGCCAACCTTGGACTTACTGTGGTTCCTCGCACATCTACCTAACTAGTAAAATGGCCCTACCCTTCAACGAAGAGATTGGTTTGGTAACCTCATAACAATAGCCTATTATGAGCTTGGTGTTGTGTCCTATGTGTTTCTAGACTCACATACAGTGGTTACAACTTACATGTCTGAACATCCCATTCCTAGTACATAATCTTGAATCACAATGAATCTGGTAGTGTAAACAGTGGCTACTTACACTAATTTGGCCAAAGTTTCCATTACCCTAAACTTAGAGTAGAAATCACATGTTCACCCACCTTTCTAGCTTGATTTGGTTTAACATGACCACTATACTCTATAACTAGGTTACCCCCTTTCCCATAGATCTGAAAAATCCCAGGAAGAACCCACATAACCACATACAATAATATATCCTTACTACTAAAGTGATTATAGTAACTTCTTACACAATGCTACATACATCTAGAATAGACAACCTACATATAGTGTAGATAACTACACACGGTATAAATACATTGCACTCAAATGAACTCCCATATAGGGTACATAAAGACAACCAATAAGATAGGTTCTTCAACATATTGCATATCCATGAAACAAGCAATCTCAAACAAACACCACATGTTCAAAAGCACCATTTTCCCAACATAGTAAATAAACTATTTATCATTTCTAACATAAATACAAAGGTATAGAGACTAGCATGCTTGTATAATGCTCCAATTGATTAAACTCCTTTCTAGTATGAATCCTCAAGATCGATTGATTCCTCCTCCAAGATCCACTTGACTAGGTACCTCTTATAAATTCTCACTATATCCCACAATAAACACAAATACGAAATATGATAATAACTCTCAACTCACAACAACAAAAAAATCAAGATAATAAGAATGATAAGTTGTAGCAATTGGTAGAATGGTTCCAGTTGTAGCAATTGGTAGAATGGGAACCTCTATTTATATTAATTTGTGAGCAACTGAAGGCTACAAACAAGTAAGTATTTATGCCACCTTTCTTCCTCATGCAATGACTCACTCACAGGTTATAGTTGAGTCAACTTGATAATTGGGATAGCAAACTCAAAATAGGTTTCCTAATTCGAATTCCATTACAAAATGTTACCAAGTTTGCACTTGACTTATTCTAAACTCTTATTTGTAAGTTAATACAAATTCAAAGACTTCTTTTACATTCCAACTTCTACTAAATATGGCACCACCTCCTATTCCTTGGCACCACCTTCACAAGCGTGACCTGCTAACTTATTCTCATGTTTCAAACAACTTTTACTTCCCTACTAAAACATTTAACATAGCTACAAGCTTCCTACATGCTATGTTTAAATGTTTGACTTGGTCATATTTACTTTATACATTGGACTTACTACCACTTAAAGCTATGATTTAAGCTTCATGCACCCCATGTTATAATATATGCATTGCTACATATTATTTATAAATAATTATCAACACTATCTTATGCACTTGAGGTTTATATTAATAACTTCAATTCACACACACACATACACACAAACATACACATATATATACACATACTTATCTTTCATAGTATATATATACATACATATACATATATAGATATATTTATTTCATAAGGTTTACCAAATACATTAACAAACATATTTATATAATATATACATATAAAGAATAATATTACGCATATACATATATGTACAATTATATATATATGTGTGTGTGTGTGTGTGTTACTATAATATTACACATAGACACACACACATATATATACCACATATACATATATACATAATTCCATTTCATTATCTTTATAGAACACTCATACATACAATCCCGTTGATCAACATACATACATACATACATACATATATATATATGTCAATTTAGTCCAATCAGTATTCTCATGCATATGGGTGATCCATTCATGAGCATGTGTAGGTACGTCTGCCTATGTATACTCATGCACGTATTCTCTCATAAATATGAGTCTACCGTAGACATGTACACATATACATATATATATAGATCTTATGCATATATCCCATCAATACCATAATAAGCATACAAGGAAAGACTAACACATGACATCAAGACTATTTACAATTCTCAATCACAACAAAGATTACTTACTGTTAATAAATATTTAACTAGCTCCCTTCAAGTTTATTTTTCTATGTGTCGGCCCATGCATTGCCAAGTCTGCTTGGCCTTTTATCAAGACTTTGATCTGCCACTCCACACGTCTACTCTTCGCAACTTCAAGTATCGGCATTCCCTTTGGATCCCAAGAAACTCCGTTGTGCTTCCACGTGTCGCAGCTGTGGGATGTTTTTGTTTCTTATTTCCTTGATGCCTCATTGGGTTATGAAATGCTACCACGAAGCCCTCGTTCCTAAAAGGTGTTGGCGGGCCCCATGGTTGCTGACTGCTGTATGTACTTGCTACATGTTGAATGTTCACAAATCCTTCAACACAAAGATGAAATCGCAACCGTGGGCAGCGTAATGCTGCCACGCGTCTTTTGCACCTAGCTAATAAATGTTCCCTCCGTTGTGATAAGGTACTTGGCCCATTCGACACGTGTTGCATTTTCGCAAATCCTCTGCAACGATGGGAGAAAAGTTCATGCGAGCAGCGAAAAGCTGCCACATGCCTAAACAGCAGATCTATAATGCAGGCGACGAACCGAATGAACCAAATAATGCTATTGCTTGTTGCTTGTCATAATCATTCGCAGCAAGGGATGACACTTGTTTGATCAGGCCTAGCTAGGACCACCTCCATCATTACAGAGGATGCACTTGAGCCTGGAATGACCGGATGCTCGGTTCTTGATTATTTCTTTTGCAATGGCTTTGGGGAATATTTTGTTTCAACCATCATTGCGGAAGATTGCAGGATCTTTTCAGTTATTTATCTTCGAAGCGGTGGGAGGTTTTCTTGCTACATATACTTTTCTCTGTGAAGAGAAAAGGGTCCGGAACCAGGGAAAAACATGTTGGTTTTAGTAAAAAGACGCTAGGCCTTTTTTACTATTTTATTTTAATTGCAAAAACTCTTAGACTGTGCCAATTGTTCGACCTTTCTATTTTTCATGCTATTTGATCAAACTATGAACTGTGCTTTATATTGTCTTGACACTTCATTTGAGAACTTCTATATATATTGGATGCAAGTTTGCTTACCTAGATCATGTCTAATGACTCTTCTTGGCAGTGAGAATGTATGCAACATTATTTTATGTCAATAAATGAATTATCTATGGTATAATCTTAAGTCTAATGTTTTAGAACACAACAATACCATTCAGGCCCTTAAATCTATGATTTATCGTGCCATCATTAAATCTTGGTGCATCACCTTAGGTTAGAATTTACTTTATTATATCTGCTTCCTTCTCCCTTTCCAAACCCCATTATAGAAGAAGTCAGCTTCTTTAAAATCTGGAGGTTACTCAGTTTAGCGCAAAAGGTCCCCCTTAAACTGAGTTTCCCATAAGACTCTGTTACCTCGTCAAATTTTGGCATCAACAGTTTGTTTTTTTCTGGCACGCCTAGTGGGACCAAGCTTAATCAAAATTGCATCTTAGAGGGGTGTATGAGCTATCGGCCTATAACTAGATCCCAAACCACAGGCGACCCTAGTTTACTAGTACCTCCACTAAGGACAGTCTAAGTCACAAATTAGCCAGTAACCGTTCCATTCCCGTCGCCCTTTCCTCTCACCATGTTGTCAGCTGCCAACAGAAACTACGTAGCATGGGACGTCGAAAGTCCCCTGGTAGCCCTGGTAGCACCCGTTGTCTAGGGCGTTATCCCGGTTTCAGCCATGATAGCTATACCGAAGTTTACCGAAGATAGCTCAAGAATTCCAGCAAAACATTTGTAGGATATGGCAGATGTATGTCTGGTGCATGGTATTACAACACAGAATGTAGCCCTGAGGCTCCTCGCCGCGTATTTTAAAGGCAAGGCTCTGGATTGGTACTGAACACTGACTCCTAATTCAATTCGCACCTGGGATGAACTCGAGGATCTATTCTATGAGAGGTTCTCAAATGACAGAGATCGTTCTTCATTGTATTATCAACTATCTGTCATAAAATGAGCCCCTAGGAGGCTCTGCCGGACTTTAATGCCCAATTTCATGCAAATTGATAGAGGATCCCTGTTACCATACGTTCGACTCTCAAGTTGGCATTTATATTTTATCTAAAGTCCATCAATTCTAACATTTTTGTGATGATCAAGTCTTTGGGGGGAGCTACTCTGCCAAATGCTTATGGTACCGCTATCAAAGCCGAGAATCATTTGATAGATTACAGAAAATTGTCTCAACCTATTATGCCAATATTTCTTAAAATATCGATCTCTGTGCAAGAGGTTGCATCAACTAGTGCACCCACAACTGCCCAGTCAATGTACACATATGTGGCTGCCCCTGAAAATGTGGCTTCTACATCAAGTTCTTCCAAAGATGAGATGAGCAACCTTAAAGAGATGTTGTGAACCTTGGAAAATGATATAACCACTCTTAAGCGAAACCAAGCAATGCCTCTAAGGCCTGCATATCAAAACTATCAAGGCGAGCAGTCTTCTTATTAGCAAAATCAATACCAAGGTGCGCCTCGCACTAATCCACCAGCCCCGACGACAAACCAAATGGTGTCGGTGCCTACTCTGCTGATGAGCGCATCACCGAGTTCGAGTAGGGAATTAATCGCAAGGCAGAACAATCTTGTTGATTATATCAATCCATGGTGTTTCCCCTGCAGCGATGCGCATATGCCCCAGAACTATCCACGTGGCAACCTACAACAAAAGGTGGCAGAGCAACCCAGCTAAGGCACATCAATAGAAAATGGAGATTATGTATATGCCTCAACACAAATTGAGAGTGCAGTCCTTATCGCACAAATGCAAGGAATGTCTTTAGAACAAGAATCCGATATTGCTCTTGATCATGCGCTCTTCTCCTGGATGGAGGAAGAAGAAATGGTGTTTGTCAATGACGCATTCATATCCAAAACACCGCAAGTGCAATTTGATTATAACACACACTCAAAGAGGAGGTTCACCGGTGAGTCAGTTGTTTCACATCTCGACAGCCCGCAACTCAAAGGCATTTACGATCAAATTCCCAGTGCTTCAACCATCCCTTCACCTTCTCAACCACGGAAGGAAATTATTATAGCAATAACCAAGGAGCAGAAATCTCTGAGTTTGTCACCTCTTAATGTGGTAGAGCAATTGAAGAAATCATCCGCTAATGTGTCTCCATGGGACATTCTAGCTATCCCATAACAAAAGATGCTATTACAAAAGACGCTTCAAGAAGAGATCAACCCAGCATTAACAGAGTTGTTTGTCAGTGCAGAGGTTATTTATCAGATACCACCAGCTAAGGTTCTTACAAACAATACAAAGGAATCCCCTACTGAGAACAGAAGTAGGTTGAAACCTCAACCCTTCTTCTTGACTCTCATTATAGGAAAGAAGTTATTGCACAATGCCATGATTGATTCTGGCACTAGTACCATGGTTATGCCTAAACAGATAGCCAAAGCGTTGGGACTCAGCTACGAACCTATGAAAAGAGGGGTGATGCAGCTTGATGGAAATAAAGTTGAGACCGTAGGTGTCATCAAAGCGCTTCCTTTAACTCTATTTGCTTGCCCTAGTATCACGGTCCTGTAGGACACAGTGATCATAAATGTTCCTCCTATGTTTGGTCTCTATTTGTCCCAAGAATTTACTTCAAAGATGGGTGGATACATGTCCTTGGATTAGTCACATCTAATACTTAGGACCAAACATGACACAAAAATGAAGATAGAATCAGAGGCTCTACATTCTGAACATGTGGTTGATGAAGCCTTGATCAATTTTGAAGCTATGCATACCTCTATCACCAAGCAAGAAATGTATTGCATTGAATTGCTAGAGGAAGAGAAGGTGATCGGAGATCAGAATGATAAAGAAGATGCTCTATTGAGTGAACACATAGACAATGATCCTTTCGGCAATTATCATGCTACAGGATTGGGCACGTATGTAATTTATGATGAAGACTAGGTGCTTCCGAGGGTCACCAAAGAATCTGAAGGTAGCCAAGAAAATGAGCTATGGACACTATACTTTGATAGAGCAAGAAGCAAAGTAGGTGTTGGATCAGGGGTGTATCTAATATCCCCACAAAATAAAAAATTGTTGAGGTCTTTCCATTTTTATTTTGCCTGTTCAAACAATGAGGCTGAATATGAAAGGTTAGTCCAAGGCTTAAGCCTTGCGGAATGAATGGGCATTAAGCAATTAATTGTGTTCAGAGATTCTGAACTGGTAGTTAACCAAGTCCAAGGATTTTTTGCAGCAAAGAATGTCTACATGAGATCCTATCGACACCGAGTCTGAGACCTGATTGAAGGTTTTGAAGCTTTCAACATCCAGACCATTCCCTTAAGACAAAATAGATATGTAGATTGCATGGCTGTGATTGGTGCTCAGTTTGATCCTGTCTCTGACCTGCTTCATAATGAACATTCAATACGAGTACTAGTCTGACCAGCGATCCCCAACAATGATTAGAGTTGGAAAGTCTTTGAAAGTGATGAACACATCACCTCGTTTATCCAACACTCAGGGGAGTTCGCCGATCAAATTCAACCAAAGATTGCCAAAGCTTATGAAGGACAAATTATGCAGCTCAAATCTAATAAACTTCTAAAAGGATTGATTACCCTTGAAAACTTTTTCAATTATGATGATGCTCGAAATGATAAGCGAAAGTTCATGGTGGACAAAAGTAATTATGTGAACCTTTGGGTCTCTGATGGTAGGAATCTCCGAGTGGGAAAAAATGTCCCACACCATGATAAGGAAAGGCTCATTAGTTTCTGAGAAAAATATGGAGTAGTGGCTTGGTCCTATGATGACCTGGAGGGATATGATCCTGACATCATTCATCACACTATTGAGCTAACAGAAGGTGCAAAACTAGTCCGACAAAAATAGAGGCCAGTCAACTCTAAAATTGAAGCCCTAATGGCACAGGAGCTAACTAAGCTCATTGAGTCACGCATTGTCTTCCCAATCAAACATAGTACTTGGGTATCAAATCTGGTCCCAGTCTGAAAGAAGAATGGAGATAGCGGCTTGTGTGTGGACTTCCAAGACCTAAACAGAGCATCTCTGAAAGACCACTATCCGTTGCCTTCTATGGAGTCAATCCTACAAATGGTCGCAAGATCAGAAATGTGGTTGCAGGATCGAAAATGTTTTCTCTGCTGGATGGTTTCTCTGGCTACAATTAGATACGAGTTAAAGAAGAAGATTAGCACAAAACTATGATTACCACAAAGTGGGGAATATTTTCATATGCTAAAATGCCTATTGGTTTATCCAATGTAGGGGCAACATTCCAGCCGGCGATGGACATCGCATTCAAAAAACTAATCAATAAGCTTATTCTAATCTATTTAGATGACCTTACTGTGTTCTCTAAATCTAAGGATGATCATTTTGATCATTTGGAATTATTTTTTCAAAAGTGTTAGGAGTTCGAAGTTTCCCTAAACCTGAAGAAATATGTATTCGAATTGTCACAGGGTAAGTTGTTGGGACATTTTGTGTCTAGGGAAGGTGTTTTAATTGACCCTGAATGAGTAAAAGCTATCAAAGAACTTCCCCTTCTGGTAAATAAGAAAGGTGTTTAGTCTTTCTTGGGCAAAGTAAATTTTTTCAGCAAGTTCATTTCTGATTTTGTGGGAATGATTAGGCTGATCACCCTAATGCTGAAGAAAGATCAAACATTCAAGTGGACAACCGAAGCTCAGGAAGCTTTTGAAAAAGTCAAGGAAGCTATTTCCACAGCTCTGGTGCTAGTTAATCCGGATCAATCCAAGGACTTTATAATGTATGCTTTCAATAGCAAGTCTAGTGTTGCTACTGTTCTAACCCGAAAGGATGACGAAGAAAAGGGGGAACATCTAGTGGCTTTCTACTCCAGGACCCTAAAGGAATATGAGGCGAATTATAATTTTGTCAAAAGATAGGCCTTTGCAATTTTAAAGGGACTTAAAAAGTTTCGCCATCTAATTTCCTACAACAAGGTGTTGGTGTATGTCGCACATTCTAGTGTGCGTGAATATATCATGGAAGGGGAGATCACAGAAAAAGGGGCTAATTGGATCACCAAGATCCTTGAATATGACATTGAAGTCAAGCCTACTAAAACTATTAAAGGAAGAGGAATGTGTGAGTACATGGCGCAGAACGAGGAGGTACCTGTCGCAAAAGAGCAGTCAGAGCTCATCCTGATAAATGAATTAGAATCGGAAGGCGGTTGGCTAATTGATAGAATGAGGTTCATGCAAACCAGAAAGTATCCGCCAGGTCTCTCATCCCAAAAAAGGAGGTATTACCGGCTACAAAATTGTGAATATACGCTAATAGAAGGAGTCCTTTTCAAAAGGAATTTCAATGGTGTTCTCATGCGATGCGTCACTTCGGAGCAGGCGAAGAGGATCCTCGACGCATTCCACAATAGCGTTGCGGGTGGACATTTCTCTACCAAAACCACCTCCATTAAAATCATGTGTGCTAGCTATTATTGGCCTACACTTTTTAATGACTCCCACTCTTTGGTGAAGGCTTGCAAAAAATGCCAGTTCTTTGCTGATAGATGGAAGAATTCCGCAATGCCCCTCAAACCCATAGTGGCAGATGAACCGTTTGCACAATGGGGCCTGAACTTCATCGGGATAATCAACTCGGTTTCTAGTGCTGAACACAAGTGGATTCTGACTGCCATAGATTACTTCACAAGGTGGATGAAAGTTGTTCCCCTTAAAAGCACCACAAAAATAGAGATTGTAGATTTCCTCAAGGAACTAGTGACAAGGTTTGGACCTCCAAAAACTATCATTTCAGATAATGCCAGAGCTTTCCTAGGTGCAAAGGTATGTAACTTTGCATTAAAGAATGGCATATTCCTTAAAACATCATCAAATTATTATCCATAGGGAAATGGTCTAGCAGAGTCAACGAACAAAAGCTTAGTTCAACTTAAAAGGATTGGCTCAGAACACTAGAGGGAATAGCATAAAAACCTCTGAAAAGCACTCTTGGCATTAAAACCTCCAAAAAACGCTCTGGGCAAACCGCATAACTCCTAAGAAAGTCCTTAAAACTCCGCCTTATGAGTTGGTATATGGGAAAGAGGTGTTGTTACCCATCTGCATGGAGATTCTGGCAATACAGTTGTTGAAATCTCTTGAGATAGAACAAAATGAAGCCACGGAGGATCGGCTCGCCGAACTGTTGGAAGCACAGGAAAAAAGGGAGAATTCCCTAATAGCTATGACAAGCCGTCAATAGGTGGTCAAACGATGGTTTGACAAGAAGGCTTCCGACCAAGGTCTAAAATGTGGAGACTTAGTGCTAAAGTATGATAAAAGGGCTGCTAAGCCAGGTCAGCATGATAAATTTGGTAGCCTATGGGAGGGTCCCTTTAAAATCATTTGGTGCAAAGAACACAACACTTTTGAGCTAGAAAATATTGAATAGGAAACCTTAGAAATCTCGATCAATGGGATTCATCTTAAGTTGTTCCATTAGGCATTGAGCTCTCTTTTGTACATATGTGAATAGTGCTTTTATCTTTTTCCGTTTCGTTGGCCGATCTTTTTCGAAATTAGTTTATGCTTTAGTGAATTTAACCCATTATTATTGGCGGGTGGAATACCAGAATTGCTTTACACATAACACACCCATGTGTGGAGAAATAACAGAATGAAAGTTGATAGCCCATAAAATTGAAATACAGAATGAAGGAAAGAACATGGATTTTTTTTAAAAGATAAATATCTATTCATATATGTTCTTTACATTACAAAGGTGGTTGGGAAGCCATAATCCAAAATTTAACAAGTATCTGAACTATTATATATATGATAGCCTTTTTTCAGGCTTATATACAACTATGTGCAGGTATTCTGAGCAGCAGGCAGGGAGACATTTGTTGAGATGGCAGGGGGTTTTCATCCAAAGGCATGGCTGGCAGCAATTGATGCATTAACTGCAGCATCCACTTCTTCCTCGTCCACGGGTTCTTTGGCAACACTAGAAGCATCATTTGGCACAACCGCTATTGGCGAGGGGAATACCAGGTTCCTAAAATCAGTGTACAAATCTTCGTCATAGAAGGGTATTACGTTGTAGCTACAGAATAGGAAATGTAGGGCCTGAGTAACCCTCTGCTGGTGCCAGTTGTGGGTCTGTAGGCGGAATCTGCTGAGGAATGATAGTAAAATGACACTAAATTCTTCCTTAATAAAGTGACGCAGGTCATTAGCTGACGATAGGCCTACCCCATAGGCAGCATGAGCAACAACCTCGCCAAGACCATTCAGGTACTTTTTGGGGAAGATTTATTTAACAAGCTTCAGGATAAGTGGTCGAGGGACGTTGATGTCTAGCATGGATGCTACAAAGTGGGAGCATATGTCAGTATTCACTCGATACTTGTCCTTATACTCTATATAGTATTTGCCTAAAACCCACTTTATGGCTACCAAGACCAAAGAATACTTATTCCTGGTCATCCGTTTCAGCCTCCTAGTTGAAAGCTCCCCTAGGAATGTCATCTGTGACTTATACGAGGTTAAGCGAACTGGAGTATCCATAGCTCTGAAACTATTCCTAGGCTTCTAAGCTAATGCCAAAATTTATCTATCACCTAACCTATGAGAAGGCTTGCTTAATACTCTACTACTGACCTCTCACTACTCAAATGCTAAGTATGTTTTTCTCACTACTTACTGACCTATTTATAGAAAAATGACAAGACACATGCTAATTTACTTCGAAAAAATGTGATATTAAGCTATTTTTTAACTTGAAAGGTGTGCCTGCGTTTGCTCACATTTCTAGGCCAGTTGCATCTGTGATAGTATGGCTCAATGCATGCTAGATTAATAGGAGCTAATTAATTAATTTTAAAAAGGTGGCACTTGTTGGTAGTGAGATGTATGGTCGTAGGCTATTGTGTCATCTCTCAAGCGTGTCCGAGAGCCCAAGGCGATATTCATATCTTTTCAGGTTGTGATCGTTTGCTTGGCATAATCATTCCGGCTGGGATATTAATTGCCAGCGCATACTAACGCAAGGTTAGCAAGAAATTTTTTGGCTCAAGTTCTAAGGGGATCACAGCGTATCACACGATCACCAAACGCAATGATGAACTCCAACCTCCTCAAAATGGCAAGTAGTTCATTTTGCACGAATTAAAAAATTAATGATACATGTTGAATTAAATGCAAAAGGTTTGATTTCACCTACCACCTTGAGGAAGGATTGCCAAATATTGCATGAAAAGGTTCAATGTTCCAAAGTCTTTCACAAATGCCAAAATCTATATTGCAGAGTTGTTCTTTTCCTGTGTATCCAGAACTGAGAACAATTGAAAAACCAGGAACTTACATAAATCTTCAAAAAAAGAAATATGTTAGAAACTTCATCTCAGCAAATGCAAGAAGAAATTAGCCAAGAGCTATTTATAGCTATATGTTCTTTTGATGAGGTATATGTCTATGAGGATGTGGCGTACGCTATGCCTAGTATACCTAGCAGGCCAAAGAGGGCCTATACAGAGGAATTGAATAGGCCAAAGAATTGCAGAAACTAGAAAAGGGTTGAAGAAAAATGGGATAATATCTACGACCCAAGGCTTGTGAAAAACCCTAAGTCCCTCAGAGAGGCAATCTATGCAAGGTTATCAGCAACAAAGGTAGACCAATCCACGGCATAGAGAGTTTGGTACAGTGGTCTCCCTCAATATATGGTCCCACTGGTGCACTATTTCCTGAAGGTAGTTGATGCTGCTATCTAGTGTTATAATCCTGATACCCACTACATTGAAGGCCGCAGCTTAAGGGTGCACATCACTCCACAAGCCATTTGACACATGTTATGCATCCCAGACCCAAGTAAGAGAAAAGAGAATATCGAGCTTTTTCGCCCGAGCAAAGAAGAGAAAATATGGAGGAAGATGAGAAAGAGCTCAGAGTTCTTGTTGGAGGAGACTAGTAGGAAAGGCATCCCAGCCGCTAAAGTGCCAAGTATTCTGTTGTCGCGCGGTGCATTTCACAATGATCTCCAGGATGCCATGACCATGCTAGCCTTTGTGTATGACCGAGACTCTGATGAGAAGATAGATACCTTTCAACAGAGACTGACAATGCAATTTCGTAAGCAGCATAAACTCTTCTGGTATGATTTTGCTGAGTTTATGGTTGAAGAAATAATACAGAAATTTGAGAATTACCAGGCAGAGAAAAAAATTAGGTTTCTTTCTTTCTTGGTCCACATGTTTCTGCATTAGAACCTGGATTTCTTAGCCTGGTATTTTCCACTATCAATTTTCTATGAGCAAAATAAAAAGAAGTCAGTATCCGCGTGGATGCCTTTTCTTTCTGCATCATACAACTATTATGCATTTTCAAACTATTTTATAGCTCCGGTCTTGCATGATTTGATTGGAAAAGGTGATATAATCCAACTCGATAAGGAGAAGACCAGATTTATGCAGAGTTTCACCCCTACTTGTGACTGGTTCTTAGGCAAAGATTTTATGGTCCTCCAAATGCGGGGCTTTACTGGCAAACATTTCCTGCTCCCAGCCTGTGTCACAGATAGAGTGCTTACACTGGAAATGTTCTGAAAGGTATGTATCATTGATTTTACTTTCTATAGCAGTGAAAAGGTCAAGAAGAAGAAATTCTTCACTTGTCCGAAGAATTTCAAGTCAGTGACTCTAATAAAGAAACAATCGAACCAATTGTTAGAGGACAAGCTGACCTATCTAGGATTGGTACTGGTAGATGATAAGTGGGAATACAACTCTTTCGATGACTTGCCGAAGCCACATATGAGGGTTACCCATGTTGCCCGACCATACCGGGAGAAGCAGCATAACCTGCAAATGGACAAAGATGAGAATTTTGTTGAATTGGCATGTATCCCTATGCAGGATAGTAGAGGTCCATGGCACAAGTTCTAATTTGTTATGGTGGTGGCCCAAGATAATTTCCCCATGGAGTGCAACATGTACAACAGGTTAAAGAAATATGAGGAATGGAGTGACGAAAAAATAGCGGTTTTCTAGAAGTATCGCTAAGAAATAGCATAGTTGAATGCTCCTTACAATAAACTGAAGAATGACTAAGAATTTGATAGAGTGTGGAAGGAAGGCCATCCCATCCTAAGCTATAACATTAATAGGAGCGGGGACCCAGAGGAAGAATCTGAGGAGCAGGAGGAGGAAGCAGCGACATCGGCCTCGTCCGTGCAAAAAGAAAAAGGCCCCAGATAGTCCTTCTATGTGGCCATGAACATACACTTTAATATATTAAGGGGCTCGCATACACTCACTTGGGTTGCTAAACTAGCCAGGCTATCACTACAACAAACGGAGATGACTGCCGAAGCTAGAGAGACTCCACCTGCGAAACGACAGTGCACAGAGAGTATTTTCAGAGAGGGTTTGCAAGAACCCATCGAAAGTAGAGTACTCGTAGCTGGCCAGGAACCAGAGGTTCTGGGGAAGTCACTAACATTTCTGGAGCCACCATTAACTAGTCAACAGGTACAATTCGCTCCTTCTCTTGCATCTCATTCCTTGGTATCTTCCCTGCCTCACTAGCAATCCCTACTATAGGCACTAGTTCTCTGCCTTCTACTTTTAGTCTGACATATTCAGTAGGTTGCGCCCAATTTTTGAAAGCCACCCCGCTCATAATTACTCCTCCGCGTATGCAAACACCTGCTGCTGCTGCTCAGACCTTCCTTGCTTCACTTTTGAAAGATTTTCCCCTTGAGAATGCTCCTCCTATTTCCACTATTATTACAAATCCTCTTCCATTGCAACAAACCGACACCCCATTGACAACTCCTCCATAGTCCTAGCCAATGAACCTTATGGCTGATTCTCCAGTTCAGTCATTTCAAATGACTATCCCTTTTGTTGGTTCTTAAAACAAACTATGGAACATCCCCCACTTCTCTCCACAAATTGTCACTCTCTAGAAGAAACAAATGCCCACGCCTATGAAGGTCACCTATCCCTATGCCTTGCCTTCTGGTGCTCCTTTAGCAAGTGGACTAGTTTCATCGCCAGCCAAATTCATAACACAGATAAATTGCGGAAAGGAGGCACGCACGAAAAGAATGAGGAAATGCGAGACAAAAGATGACAGTGTTTCTGTTGAGCCAAGAGTATAGACTCTTTACAATGAGTCCCGACAAGAATTGAAGTTCACAACCATGTATCTGAGGGTAACCAAGCCTCAGGGAGAAATGAAACCAAAAGACTATGAAATATATGCAGTAGGACTCGACATGAAGGTAGCCCGACTACAAGATAAAGTTGAAATCATGGAGGAAACGCAATGGGTAGTCACTTCCAACTTCCTTAAAACTGGTCGCCAGCTAAAGAAGAAGGATGAGTAGGTCAAAGCAGCTAGGGAAAGGGTTAGTTTTCTAGAGAGGAAAGAAAAATCCTTAGAGGCAGATATTGCCCGCATGACTGAAAGGGCACTGGCAGCAGAGGATGAGAGGAACAAACTTCAAGGCAAAATTGTGAAGACTCAAGTTGTCGACTCTAGCATAATAAAAGAGCTACAAAACAAGAAACAGGAGGCAGAGCAAAATATGCAACAAAAAAATGAAGAGTTGGAACACCAACAGGCTCAATATGAGCAAAGAATACAAGAGAAAGAGGCTGAATTTAAAGGCCTAAAGGCTCAAATAGAGGAAGAGCTCTGAGAGACAAAGGCTTCTCTAGAAGAGCACTTAGCAAATCACTCTCGAGGTAAGAAGAATTGGAATAAAGAAATGAGCAGCTCTGCGAAGCAGCTGGCATCTGAGAAAAGGAAAAAGGAAGAATTGGCTGAGGCCATTATTTCAAGAGACGCGGAGATTACTTCGCTTAAAACATCTCTCCTTCCTTCCCCTACACAGCCTGATATCATTCCGCTGGTTAGGAAATTATACATTTCTCACTAGGAGAAAATTAAAACTTTTTGCCTAACACTACAGCCTACCCTCTGATTTATCAACAAGGCATCAAGGCTCAGCCAGGAGGCCCATGATATGATTGAACAGTTCCCACATTGCATCTTAGAGAGGGTTCCTGAGGCAAAAGATCCACTCACCAAGCTATACTCGGTCTCTGATGAGAGCTTGGTCGGAGCAAGTATTGAGGATCAAGACACTGCTACTCAAATGACAAACAAATTCATCCATTGCCACTCCACCTTCCAGCACACTAAGGTAGCCGAGGCTATTCTGAGTAAGACACTGGATAACATATGGCAAAGTTTCTCCGAGTTAGGCAAGATGGAACTTCTGTCCCCATTCCTTGAGGATGGCTCTATTGCTAGGACTATACAAATTGCAAAAATTATAAAAGAGAAGGAAAATGACCCAGAGGCTTTCAGGGAGTTCAACCATTATCCCATGACAATCGACATTGAGGGAGTCATTCATCTTCTCTCACAGCTGCTATTTCATATACAAGCAAGGGATTGTTTACCCAATATGCTGCCTCACAAAGAGACTATTGATCTAAGTGGAGCACAGAAGAATTTGCGCAACATAGTGAATTCGTCTGAGGATGAATGGTCACCTTTACAGGCGGCTCTTTCCAATCTCTGACTCTATTTTCCCAATGGATAAGGCTTTGGTCTGTAGAACCAGAGAAATTTTGGGTTCTCCCTTCCTTAATTGAAATTCCCTTGATAGTCGCCAAAAGTTGTTAAAAAATATTTAACCAGCTCCCTTCAGGTTTATTTTTCTAAGCGTCGGCCCATGCATCACCAAGTTTGCTCGACATTTTATCAAGACTTTGATCTGTCACTCCACGCGTCTACTCTTTGCAACTTCAAGTATCAGCATTCCCTTCGGATCCTAGGAAACTCTGCTATGCTTCCACGTGTCATGGCTATGGGATGTTTTTGATTCCTATTTCCTTGACAGCTCATCGGGCTGTGAAATGTTGCCACGAAGCCCTCGCTCCTAAAAGGTGCTGGCGGGCCCCACAGTTGTTGGTTGTCGTATGCACTTGCTATGTATCGAATGTTCACAAATCCTTCAGTGCAAAGATGAAATCACAACCGCAGACAGCGTAATGCTGCCACGTGTCTTTTGCACCCGGCTGATAAACGTTCCCTCCGTTGTGATAAGGTACTCAACCCATTCGACACGTGTTGCATTTTTGCAAATCCTCTGCAGCAATGGGGGAAAGGTTCATGCGGGCAATGAAAGGCTACCACGTGCCTAAACAACGGATCTATAATGCGGGTGACAAACCAGATGAACCAAATAATACTATTGGTTGTTGTTTGTCATAATCATTCGCAGCAAGGGATGACACTTGTCTGATCGGGCCTAGTTGGGATCACCTCCATCATTACAGAGGATTCACTTGAACCTGGAATGACCGGATGCTCGGTTCCTAATTATTTATTTTGCAACAGCTTTGGGGAATATTTTGTTTCAAGCATCATTGCGGAAGAATGCGGGATCTTTTATGTTATTTCTCTTCGAAGCGGTGGGAGGTTTTCTTGCTATGTATAATTTTCTTTGTGAAGAGAAAAGGGTCTGGAACTGGGGAAAAACATGCTAGTTTTAGTAAAAAGATGCCAAACCTTTATTAATGTTTTATTTTAATTGCAAAAACTCTCAGACTGTGCCAATTGTTCGACCTTTCTATTTTTTCATGCTATTTGATCAAACTGTGAACTGTGCTTTATATTGTCTTGACACTTCATTTGAGAAATTCTATATATATTGGATGCAATTTTGCTTACCTAGATCATGTCTAATGACTCTTCTTGGTAGTGAGAATGTATGCAATGTTATTTTATGTCAATAAATGAATTGTCTATGCTATAATCTTAAGTCTCTGATGTTTTGGAACACAACAATACCATTCAAACCCTTAAATCTATGATTTATCGTGTCATCATTAAATCTTGGAGCATCGCCTTAGGTTAGACTTTACTTTATTATATTTGCTTCATTTTCCCTTTCCAAACCCCATTATAGAAGAAGTTGACTTCTCTAAAATCTGGAGGTTACTCAGTTTAGCGCAAAAGGTCCTCCTTAAACTGAGTTTCTCATAAGACTCTGTTACCTCGTCAAATTTTGGCGTCAACACTTACCTTTCCTAAAATTGACTTGACTCTCTATTGAACAATTAGAATGTGAGTGTGTGAATGCTCAGTTAGGCTCATTAAGGGTTACCAGACCAAGTTCTTCTCCTAAGTGATACTTCCCCTCTCTTCAGGAGGATCGAGCTTGTTCCTGCACTCAGCTTGGAACATCATAACCGTAGTTAACTGAACACAACATAATCATATGCATCAAACATTTCATAGTTAGAAACATTATAAAATATCAAATTGCATCAATCATTCATTCTTCATATTTATATTCAAGATTCATAACACATATTCATATAAAGATTCATAAAACACATTCATGTCAAGATCCATAAAACATATTCACTTATTCAAGCAATTTAACCAAATAAGGTAATAGTAAATAGGTAATATTGCTTGGGGTGTAACATATTTCCCCTCTTGTGAATCATCATCCCCAATGATTTATTAAGTATTAACATTGACATAAAATAAAGCATCAACACAAATCATCCATTAAGCATCACATAAAAAAACATCATAGTTTTCTAGAGTTTCCAAAACCTTGCAAGACTTGCAAAATTTTTTGCTTCATCTCAGCATAATCTTTCCAAGTGGCGGAATCTTCTACATACTAGTCCCATTGGACTTTGCACTGAAGAACCTCTCTATTGTACGTAAGTGGAGCTTATATGTTTTGAGCACCTTGAGATGCTTGATTATTACCATCCCTGGATCTTGCACCTACAAAACATTTCAATCAATAACAAGGTTATTGCTTGGGGTATGCTTCTTAAGATATGAAACATGAAAAACAATGTGCATCCTAGCAAGAGCTGGTGGCAAAGCAATCCTATATGCTACATGGTTGATCTCTTCAAGAACCTCAAAAGGACCTACGTAGTGTGAAGCTAGTTTGGAAGACTTTCCAAACTTGATAGATCTCGTACGAGGCTTGACTCTTAACAAAACTTTTTCTCTTGCTGAGAAACTTCTAGGTACCCACTTGGCATCAACATAATTTTTTTTCCTATCATTAGCTTCTGCTAATCTCTACTTAATAATTCCAACTTACAACTCCATTTCAGATAACATCTTTGGCCCAAGGCTTATCCTATCTTCTAGCTTATCCCAACTTATAGGAGTCTAAAATTTCCTACCATATAATGCTTCATATGGATCCATCTTGATCACAAAATGATAGAGTTATTATATACAAACTCAACCAATGGTAGTTAATCTTCCTATTTGTATTGTTAATCCATGCAATGCATCCTTAGTAGGTCCTCTAACACTTGATTTACCCTTTCAATTTGTTCATCTTTTTTTCTAGATGATATGCATAAATTATATTCAATTCCATTCCAAGTGTAGAAATTAGGGTTTTCAAAAATCTAGATGTCACATGAGCTTCCCTCTCAAATATAATCTTCTCAGGAATCCCATGTATTCTAAATATCTCTTGTATAAACTTATGAGCTATTACAAGAGCTCCATTGATCAGATTTCCTAGTATGAAGTGAGCTACATGTTGTGTGATCTCACAACATGCCCCATTTTTCTCCTCAACAAAGTGTGGACGCCCTTTTTTTTGCTGCCTTCTTTTATTTTCTTTTCCTTTACTTGCTTTGGTGTGTTTCTTTTAGAGGAAATGGTAAAATGGAAGCTTTTTTTCGCCTGCCTGGTCATTGCTTAAATCCCTTCCTTTATCAGATTCAAAGTGTTGTGGTTTTCCCTAATTCTTATCAATCTGTCATACCCCTAGAGTCCCGGAGTTGATGCACTTGTGCTAAGGATATTGTATCTTTGGTTAGTCCTAGTTTCCTACCCAGTTGATAAGCCAAGCCCAATGAGTCATCACTAGGGTAAATCATCCTAATGCGCACATCCCTTTTCTTCATCAGTTAGCCCAATGGTTGCTTTTTTTTTTCTTTCAGACCAAAGGTCAAAAAATAGAGGTTTTGTTGTGAATATGTTTAAATCATTTTGGTCCTGCTTGAACCCGATTCTTGGTTCTTCTCTTTGCACCCGATTCTCATGAAACTGGTGGGTAAATGTCCTGGTTCTTGATAATATTTCCAAGGTCTGTACCAAAGGATTCAAATCTTGTGATCATTAACAGTCACATATCCAAAGTGGCTTTTCCTTATAAATTCTTTTCCTCGTAAGAATCAAAGTGACACGCAAGCGTGCCACTTAAGCTTTCTGCACCATCTTCTTCTCTAGTGGTGGGCCTGCATAGAAACCAAGGTGTTCATGATTTGAACCCTAATCCTCTGTGATTGCACCTTTATTCGAGAAAATTAATTCATTGTAATAGGAAATTAATGAAGGTGGTGAACTACACATGTACTTGGCACCACCTTGAGCATGCAGTTACTTTAAAAACACTCTACCTCATGTTATACTACTAATTTGTAAGGACATTAAAAGATCAAGATTGATATTGTGGCATGCAAAGAAAGTTAAACCTCGAGAAACCAAGAACGCAACTACCAAGGGTTTTGAAGTTGCATTCTGAAAACAATTGTATCACTGGTAAAACTAGATATGTTTTGAATAACCAAAATTCTACTAGTCATTTTATGCATGCATGTCTCAATATAATGGTATCTCCTCTGGTAATTGAAATGATAATTATTTTGAAATTAATTTAACCAAATGGTAGATTGCAAGTTTTATGAATTATTGAAGATAACTGGTTAAATTTAACCCTAACTCACACACAAGGCACATATCTATTAAAAAATGCAGTACACACAAGTGAATATGAGCACTTCCAAAGCAAGGCCGGAAGAAAAAAATTAATATTTTGTTTCATAAGTCATACTAGTTGGTGGGATAATTACTGATACCCATTCAGGATGGTTTTCCAATGTTGAATTCATTGCACGGGCTTTGCAAGAAAATGCTTCTCAGTGTAAAAAGAATGTTATAGTAAGTGGGTTACATTTAGTAGGAGGGTTCCCACTAGCAATGGAGGCCCTTGAACTAGTTATGGAATGTTTAAATTGTTACAACCTAAACAAGAGAGTCATTGAAAAGGAAGGAAGGTTCTATGCAAACCTCTTTATGAAAGGGATTGTATATACATTTGGGCTCCTTACATTTCCCCAAATGTATCTGGTAGATGTAAAAACAATGGCTAAAACCTACCTAAGCATAGAAGAGCATAATAGAAAATTATGAGTACACAGTGGTTCCAGGAGGAGGTTACTAAGAAAATGAAACCAATTATGAGATTTGTGTTCAAACCAAATGTTTAAGATGTCATAACTATGCTAAGCATGATAATTGGACTTGGAGATGCCATTAAATTCAAACCATGGATGTTCGTACTCATAGCCAAATTAATGTAAGGCCCTATGCAAATGCATTGGGGAAGTTTTATCAGTGATAGGCTACATGACCAGATAAAGGAATTTCCATAGTCTTTATGGTTTTCTATGTCCTCATATGTGATTTATTTCGATGCCTTAAGGGAAAATAAGCAAGGATTGAATAGAGTTGGTACCTTGGGCAGAGAAACAGGGAATAGTAGGATATATGCTCATTTACCCCAAATTACTATTCATGAATACCAGGAGCATTATCAGAGATTTAATGATGTGTTTTCCATGAAGCTGGTAAGGATAATGGAGGTTGACAAATCTAAAAGGTTGTCTCTCAAAGCACAAAGGATTATTCAACAAGTTGGAGGCTGGTAAATTCAATTTCCCACTTTCACCTACATCAGGGTGGAAGGATTTGAAGGATTCCCTTTCATATTTCCTAGGTACCCAATAGACAAAGTGTTACTATTAGAATTGGTGAGATAGATGAAGCCTTCCCATGCCCTTTTCAATGCGGCACATAAGAGAAGTTTTATCAAATTTCTCATCATAGTGGGAAATTATAAATGCAATGTGGCTAAACTGGCCAATTTGTGCAAAGAAGAATTAAAGATGTACAAATTGGAGTTCTTTGCACTCCAAAGAAAGAATTATGATCCAGAGGGGAATATTTCCAAGCAAATAGCCAACAAATATGCTCATGTTCATCATTTAGAGGATTTTTGGCTCAATTGTGATGATTAATATGAAGTGAGGAAGATATCATCCAACTTGGTTGTCATTACAATCGACACAAATTCTTAAACTCCATAATATTCTAGAGCAGTTGGATACAGATGATGGAGAGGTGTTGAATCTAGTCTATAATTCAACTAACATTTATGATGAACCCATCCCAAATCCAAATTATGAAAGTAAAGAAATAATGACTGTTGAGGAAATTTTTGAATAGTTAATTTTGATACATACTCAAAGTTGCATTAATGACTATTGTAAAGATTTGGGAAAATTTTGGATAAGGCCCACATACCTACTCAATACAAAGAAGAAATAGAGAGAAGAAGGTGAATCTAGGTATGAGGAGCCTACTAAAAAGAATAGAAAAGCTAGTAAAGCAGATACAACTGGACATATTGAGGAGAGAACTCCTAAAGCCCCAACCCAGAGAGTTTCATTGGTGTCAACTAGCCAGCATAAGGATATTGGAGCAAGTAAAGTCAAAGTGACAGTGAAGCCTAGAGTGACATCCTCTTCCATGCCAAAGCCAAAGATTCAACCTATCACTGATGAAGAGGTGAGAATGAAAAATGAACACTCGTGCTTAGACGAGGTATACATTTCAAAGGGTTGCATCATTATTCACCTCTCCCCCTTCATTTAATACTGGTTGCAGTCAAACAAACACTAGGAAAGACTCCTACGACTCTAGAAGAGAGTTTTAAATTAAATGAAGAGAAAATCAAGGAATAGTGGGAGAAAGAGGTTGCCATGATGGAATGATTAAAAGAGAAGAAATATAAGGAGAAACCCATGGTACAACCAATTGTGGAAGAAATGTCAAATACAGGGTCAATTTCTATAGATGTCGAAAAAGAAGAATTCTTAAGAGGAACACTCACCCCAGAGGCATGAAACCATGAGATACTTAATGAAAAGGAAACAAGGGAAAATACAAACCAGGGTCCCACTAATGATATTGTTATTGAAGATACAATTGATTCCCAATTTTTTTGTTAAGAAGTGGTAGAAATGATGTTGAACAACTGCAAGTTTTTGAAAAGTCAGGAAAAGATCAGGTTAAAACTAAGAATATAGAGCCTTCACAAAGTTTGGATGGTGAGGTGAGAAATGAAGAGAATATTGGTGTAATAGGACATAAAGAAAGTGATGCCCCAAGTGAATAGTGTTGAGCACATGGTTGGATAAGAAAACATAAGTATTGGAAATGAAGAGACAGTGTCGAATCTCGATAATCCAAAATCCATGTCAATGAACACTGAAAATATTCCAGTTTCAGAAGATGTGATAGGCAAGGGTGAGAATATAAGAGGAGAAGTTCCTGAGCATGTTGAAAATTGGGAACAAATAAATGTTGTAGAGGTAGAATATACTAAAGATGCACCTGATTGGTTGGTTAGGGAATTGGCTTCCCCATTGGAAGTGGAACTAGTGCCTCTAGATCTCAGAAGCTTAATGCAAGAAGTGAAAACTCCCAAACCTAGGCAAAGAGCAAAAACAAAACATGTTATGCAAAAGAATACAGATGGAGGAAGAACACTCAATATAGCTACCCTGATAGTGGATAAAAGCAAACATGAGATAACGCCTAAGGATTATAGGGTGACAAGTATTAATGTTGTACATTCATCCTAGGGAAGAGAATTAAAAGAGATGAAGATGAATTTAGAGACAACTGTCGCTAGGGTGCAAAAAAGTAAACTAAAGAAAAGAGAGATGAAAGAATAGATTGCCCACCTAGAAAAATTTATAAAATCATTAGCCCAATCTAATCAAGCACAAGATGAATTGCCTCAAAATCCAGTACTTATGTCCAAGGAGTAGGTGGATGCTATTGCGGCACTTCATACAAAATGAGCGTGTTTGAAGAATGTATGGAGTAATTGGTGAGGCAAGGAGAAGAATTAATCACAGATGTAATTGGGAAGCACAAAGAAGCATATTTTTGGTGTGAAAACTCTAAGAGATTAGAAGAAGAACGTAGATTTTGCCAAGAATAAACTAATGCTAAAAGGCTAAACTTAAAGGCTCTTATTCAAACAAATGTCCAAGAATTAGAAAGTGAGAAGATAATCACGGAACATGAGGTTCTAATGTGTGAAAAATGGAAGAAACAAGTAAATTGGAGAGGTGACACCTTAGTACAATGTGTGGAAGGATTTAAGAGAGTCATTGAAAGATGTGATAAAAATTGATTGATAGAGATCAAGGTTTTATTGAAATGCTATCACGACATAATTGTGATCCCCAGACTCTAGGACAAGATGGTCAAGAAATAAAAGCTTTCAAGGAATGACTTGGAAAAGTGAATAGAGACCATGTTCACTTGCTAAACTGGGAAGTTATTGATGAAATTATACAATGCAAGAATTCCATGGTCAAATACAAAATGGAAAAGATGCAGAGGAATGAAAATATCGTCCAAATATTAGAAGATTGTACCAAGCTCAAATATAGTTGGAAGGTAATTTAGGGAATTTCAAAAGAGCTTATGCATTAGGTATTGGTTGCCTTTTGGGAGTATCAACTGGAGAAAGATGAAGAAGAGTTCTCAGACCCATAGTTCGATGCAAGGCAATGAATAACCAGATATCAGATACAAGAGGTTAGCATAAGGAGATGTTGTTGAAATGAGTTTTGTAGGTTGTTCCTAGTCCCGGTGGAGGTGGCTTGACCCAAAATCTGAAGAATACCAATAGACTTGTTTTGTGTTGAGCATTTGCATACCAGAGCTTGGAATTGAAGACTGATGCTACTAAAGAAGTCAAAGCTTTGACTTTTTCTAGAATATTCCAATGACAACTGGCATTTTCCATGTGCTACCTTTTGATTTGTTGTTTATGTTTCTCTTTAATAAAATTAAGTTTAAACTTTGGGGTTTTGTTCCTATAAAAGGTTGTTTACTCTTTACTTTTATTTTTTAAGTTCAGAATTTGTGGATGTCAGAAAGTCAAAAATTCTTTAAGTTTTGTTCTTTTCTTGTTTTCTATTCCATTTAAGATTAAAAACTTGTATGCACATAGAAGCTAATCAATATCAAAGCTAATTTGAAAGCTATCACCTGGTATGAAATCTCACTAGTACAAAAATAGAAATTATAAATGATTAAAAAAATACAAAAAATTAGTCATGTGATCAATAGTTTGGTCACCTAACCATTAGTAGTTTATATCCAATCATTTATAACATGACAAAATTCATAACTAAACCATTTTTAGTCATTTATTGGTTGTTTTGGTTGATCAATTTGGTGGTATATTCAGTTGTCAATTTAGTCATTGATTGTTGTTAACTAATCATTTATTTGGTCATGGTAGTCATTTATTTAGTCATGATAGTTGCTTATTTATTCATGATAGTTGTTTATTTAGTCATGGTAGTCATTTATTTAGTCATGATAGTTGCTTATTTATTCATTGTAGTTGTTTATTTAGTCATGGTAGTCATTTATTTAGTCATGGTAGTCATTTATTTTAGTCATTGTAGTCATTTATTTAGGCATTGTAGTCATTTATTTTAGTCATGATAGTCATTTATTTAGTCGTGGTCTAGTCATTTACAAATCAAATCTAACTTAATTAGTCCTCACAAATTTATGCATATAAATTTCAAGTATCATAGATATTCAAATGATAAGAGAAACACCATGAAATGAAGACTAAAATGGTTGAAAAAATATGATTGATTTGACACAAGAGGAGCCACAACACAATATTTATGAGTGGAAAAACAACCACTCTAAAAATTTACTTCATTAAGCCTCATTGGTAAATCAAAACCTCTTACATTCAATGTCTCAATGACAACTAAGATTTACAAAAAAACAACCAGCCCTCGCAATGGGAGACTCTTTGGCAAAAACCAAGGTAAAAGTATAATGAACTTTGTTAAAATTCCAAGCATCATAGAGCATGCATTCATATATTGTAATGTTAGTTTTCCACAACCTCTTCCTCTACCACGACCACCCCTGCAAAACAACATAATGGAGAAACTGATAAAATACACTAAAAATGGATGGTACTTCTTTAACAATTTATTTCAATGATGAAATATAGGAAAGAAAACACAAATCTGGCAATAGATATGCTATATAGGGTACCCACTACATAGGGAATTTTAGATTTGATCACAATACTTGCAAAAATATAAACAAATATGTCCTTACAAACCCTCTTGAAGATTATTTTAGAAACTATAAGGGAAGTGTGTTAGTCACAACTATTTTGTAGAAAAAATTGTAAGCTTGATTATTTTCAACCTAAATAAGGGTGTCTTCCTTCTATCTCATAACCTTATAACCAAAAATGTCTAATCTCAGAATCCCCTATGTTATTTTTCAAAAACGCTGGTTGAAAAACCACAAGAGGTTTCTAGGCTCTTTGCATGTTCCAGGCTAACGAACAAGGCAAAATGGTGTACTTGAACCTTCTCTTCAGGCTCTTCCATACCTAGGTGGGTATACCTAATGCAAGTGAAGAAAACCTAAACTATGTGTTTCCTACTTCTGTAATCTATCCACAATGGCAATTGGAAGTGGAGAGATGCAAAATTAATTTGGTATAAGTTGTTTAAGCAATATCAAGGTGAAGTTTATGAATATGTTAATAGATGTGAGGTTTTGAAAACAAATTTTATAAAAATAAATGATGAAATGGATAATACTAGTGCCTTGTTGGGTAAATGGAGTCAAATGAAAGTCTAAGATAAGTGACTCATATCTGGTAGTAACTCTAACTGTTTGGCACACTAATATTGGTTTATAACTTTTATAAACGTCTAGGAAAGTGATTGACAAACTCTACTTACTTATCCAATTCACATAACCGAGTTACTTATAATTTATCAAAAGGATTTTAATATTTACTTGAAAGAACCAATTGAATAAATTATGAAAGCACACAGATAACACCAAATTGGAGATAAATTGGCAATCCTAATTATATGGTTCTTCTTACTGATCCAAATAATACTTCTAGATTACTCTGATTGACTAGAAGGATTTTAATTCCTTTGTGGAAACCAATTAATCATATCACACAAGTACAACAAATGTGCATTGATAAATTGAATATATACTTGATATACCAATTTAAATAATAAAGAAACATTAAAATGGAGACAACCAGATAATTGAATAACTTCAACAAACAATTGATACTAAGATAATGCCACAAAATCAGAGATCTTTCATTTACTTCTTCAAAATATTGCTTGCAACATAGTCTTTCAAAATATAAACATTATGGAACTTTTTTGCTATCCATTAATTATCCCTATTCTACTACTATCTTCTCCTATATCCTTCATTTGGCCCTGGTCTCTCTAATATATATGAGAGGCAACAAGCTTTAGACCAAAAGACATGACTTTTGATAACAAAATATGATTTTGAAACTAAACATAACTTAAGAAACTAACACAATCATAAACATGTGTACCAACCCGTTAATCTTTGAGTAAAATCCTGTGGTCATCTAAGACCTATTCAAAGCTTTTATTGTATAATAGGGTCCACATCATTACCACCGACTAATTTTGATTGTTGTTCAGTTATGTCTGGAATGTCCACTGCCCAATTGATAAAAAAATTGAAAGCTGAGAGATGATCATTGTATCCTTGTTCTGCATGGGTGTCTGCATTGGATATGATTTCTTTTATATCATACTCTATGTGCATGAATTTATCAATCTATTTATGAGCATTTTGCAAGACCATATCTTCATCATTGATCTCCTTTAATGTAATTAGAAATTTTGGAAACTCTGCTTTCCAATCATCCCCTTATCGAAGATTCCCTACATCATCATGGAGTGGAAGAACTAAATTAAAGCAACTAAGATCCTCCTTGAGTCTACTATGATATTGATTATGAGACTCCACCAAATTGTTAGATATCTGCAATAACTAATCCTTCAGAATTTGTTTATCCATGATTTCCTTTTTCTTATCAATCATCCTTCTCTGCAATCGAATATTCTCTTATATTGCCGATTGTACTTGATTAAACACTCTCCAATAATCATCAACTTGCTTCATCATCTTGTCAAATCTTTCCTTGAGTATTTCAGACACAAGACTATACTTGATGACCTTCATCTCCTTTTCCAGTGTTTTACACTTTTCTTGGGATTTCAAATGGGAATTTTTCCAATAGGATGCATCAACTAATGCATCTAACAATCTCTTATCCTTTTCGAGCCATGGAGCATACAATTCTAGAGTAGAAGAGGAAGATGACTTCTCCATTTGATGTAATAATTGATTTTTCAATTTGTCATTCTCTTTAACAAAATTTTCAATTTGTGCTCTAGTGAATTTTGCCACATTGACATTCAACTCTATAGTTTCTAAGGGATTAGTGTCACCAACTCTTTTGACCAAAAGGTGTCCAAATACTTGATTAGGATTGTCAATCACTGTCGACCTCTTCTCATGAGGGTATAATGACCAAACAAGCAAGGTATCTTCATTTGGATTATATTCAGACCCTAAATATATCTTATCGCTAGCCTCCTATGTTAGGGTCATTATTGTGTCCCCTATTTTTCTAAAGTTATCAAACATAATTGCAGAGAATATGTCCCATCCCGGTAGTAGTAATACCTAAGCCTCTTGGAGTAATTCTCTACCTCTTTCAAGGGTGATGGATTGCATCTCCCTGTCAACTTCTTTTTTGAATTCTTCTAAGGCAACAACTTCATTCTCAATAGTAATGTCTTGCTCCTTTTGTCTTATTTTCTTCCTCTTATACTTATAGACAAACAATTTGAATTCAAGAGTTTTAACAAAATCATTATATCATAAATGAATTCATGACCCACCTTGATCCTAATATCATCAGATAACTCATCTTATGTTTCAAATTTTACAAGCTCCTGAGGGGGTTGATATTGTGTGATGACATGGGCCTTTATTTGTTCCATTGGTTGTTCATCTTCATTACTCTCTTTATCACTTTCTCCCCCTTCACTGTTGTCAATGGAAAAACACACATCAGGAGTGGGTTGTGAAGGTATGTGATCTAAAGGCTCCACATCACCAGCCTGTATTCATGTGTAAGTCGTATGAGATGTATCAAAAAAATATGAGGGAACATCTTTAACTATTTCATTCTTGTGAGCAATAAGCTGCTCAATCTTACCCAAGGGATCTTGTATGTCAGCAAATGCTTCTCTATATGATGGGACATTCTTTCTCTTCCATTCTTCTACAAGCATAACTTTATTATATGAAGCCATTCTCTCACTAGTGGAAGGTTCATCTTGGTTCCTGATCACATCATCAAGTGCAAACCAATGCTCATACTCTAGGGCTAATGCAAGAAGTTGGGTACACAAAAAGCTCAAAAAATAGAAGTGTTTTTGCTGTTTTTCAGAATTTGTCACACTTGGACTGAAAATTTGAGGCACTTACACAATGAATCTTTTAAAAATTTAGTAAAATGAAAGTTATCATTTTGAATCTAGTTTCCAAATATGTAAATTATTCAAATACCCAGTTATAGAAATTAAATTTTGATAGGGATCTATAAAAACCACTTTTTAAAAGTCCATTTTTTTTACAATACCAAGCATGTGTACGAACAACACTTTTTGACCCAAATAAAAGTATTTTTCTAGTTCCCTTTGGGAAAAGAGAGCTAACAACATGAAGTTTGTTCTATATTTTTTTTTGTAATTTTTGGTTGAATATATATTTTTTTATTAAATTTATATTGGCCTTAATTGTTGTTTTTAAAAATCAACGTGTACGAACAACATAATTGGACCTAAACTAAACATTTTTTGACTCTTTTTTTCCATTGTGTAGAGAATTGTTTGAAGTTTGATCCCATATATTTTTTGTACAAAAAACTTAACCAAAAAAAAGTTATTAAAAAATAAAAAAGTCTGATATTTCAAGTTTAAGGACTACTTTGCTTAGAAATTAATTAAAAAATAGAAAACATAATCCAAAATTAATAAAAATTATATATTTGGAAATTATACATTGTGTTCTCTAATAGGTTTTAATTTTATAGATTGATTCAGAAAAGAAGTCCATCAACCATGTTGTCAAAGTTGGACATTCTTCTTCAATCTGCCTTAGTTTTTTAGTTGCAGGTCAAAGGCTAAGGCTCGGATTGCCAAGCCTTTTCCAAGCCTAAAACTAGGGTTGGATGTAATGTGGGAATTCAACTTTTAAATAATGTGTATGTGTTACAAAAATATGTACGCGTTATTTAAATGAAACATGCACGCATTACATAATGCATACGCGTTATTTATTTACCTGTTGGGTAAAGGTAACGCATACGCGTTATGAAACACATATGCGTTCCTAAAACATAACGGGTACACATTTCATAACATGTATGCATTTCTAATATAGTCGTTTTTCCCTAATTTAAAAAATATTGGTAAAACACGATTTTCTTGCAACATTCTTTTTCTACAATACGATCTGAAACTTGTTTGTGTTTTTTATTGCAAATTTGTCGTGTAGGGAATATTCTATTTAAATTGTTGGAAGAGACAAAGTGCAGATTGAATTTTCTAAAGTGGAATCAAGTACAAGGAATTTTTAGAAGAAGATTTTGAAAAAGAGAATTTTTGGATGTACTCATGATGTTTTTGTACTTCAGAGTTTATATAAAAAATGATCTTCATAGTACATAGTTTAATTTGAATATTTGAAGGAGGTGGCAATTTGAAAATAGGTTTTTTGAATTTTTTTTGTCATCAAAAAGGGTTTGGTAACCATGGGTGATAAGAAAAGACAAAAAAAAAGATGTAGAAAGTTAATGACACTCGAATAAATTCAAACAAATAAAGATAAGGAGGAGAAAAGACAAAGGGAAAGGAGAGAAAGGATTCGTCAAATGAAAGATTTGGAAGCATCTAGTTCCAAGACTGTTCAAGAGAAAGCCATGAATGATGAAATGAATGTAGATGATGCAAATGTGGAGATGGTGAATATGGAAGAAAATGAAATTACGGAGACAAACCCAACTATGCCTTTAACTTCAACTTTGAATGATATGCAAACAACTTCAGGTATGTATTCAAATCCACCTCCCAATAATATGGAAAATGCACCTATTCAAACAATCTATCCAGGTATGTGTTCAAACCCAAGTTTTGATAATATTGATATTGTTTGTTTAGATGAAGCTGGATACACCATTGATGAGATCAATAATATTAGGGTTGAAACAATGCAGAAACAAAAAAAATGATGAAATTATATCGTATGAGAATGCAAATGAGGATGAAATCCCTAATATTGATGAAAATGAGAATGAAATCTCTCATATTGATGAAAATGAGAATGAAATCCCTTTTACATTTGAAAATGAAAATGAAACCCCTTGTGTGAATGAAAATGAAACTCCTTCTATGGATGAAGGTGAATTTTTTTTTTTTACAATTGAATCAAATGTGCTAGATAACCTTCGTGGTAAATTTTCTTCAAAACAAATTAGAAATTATGGAAATAAAATATATGAAATATTTTTTTATAAAAATAAATTAGGATTCCAATGTCAACTCATGGTGCAATTGATGATATTGTTGAAAATGAGAAAAGTGATGAAAAAATTAGGTGTTTTTTGTAAAATAAAAAAGAAAGACGATTTAGTAGAACAAGTCATATCTAGTGTTGCTAATGCCATTGATGTTATTGGTAAGAAAAGTCGATCGAAAGATAAGAATGCGGCTTGTCGTGCAATAACAACTACTCTAGTTGATAAAACAACTTCAAATAAAAGAATGTTAAGTAAGATTAGTAAATGTGTAAAAGTAAATCCTAGAAATTTGATAAGAGCTGATAAAAGAAGAGAAAGTATTGAAAATGATCCTATTAATCAATGTTGGAGTTTTAGTGGTAGACTCCCAAGATCACACATGAAACTAACTAATGAAATTAAATCTTTAATCGATAAATTTTGGCATGATAATACAAGAGTAACACCTAACATTAGAGATGTCTTAAAATTAAGGGTGGGTTCCAAAATTCGTGAACCTCATCCAAAGCATCTCTTAGATATGACTCAAACTGAATTATATAAAAAAAATTTAGATGCTTCAATCTTACCATTGAATATTAACATAAGTCAAAGATCATTTGAAAGTGTAAAACCTTGGTATGTTAGAATTAATAAGCAATGAATCTCTTGTTGTTGTAAGACTCAATTACAATTTTGTTATTATTATCATAGTTTTTGATATATATGCTGCACTTTGCATGCTAACCAAATTATGTAGGACATTTGTGGTATTAATATGCCACCTGAAAGAATCAAAGATTTTATAGTAGGTTTGTTTTGTAATCCCTCTTTAAATGGAAACTCATTTTTTTTAAAAGCATGCATTTCTGGAGAATGCGATAAATGTGGTAACTTTTCATTATTAGGAGAATGTATGCATAAAAGTAGTTTAGATGAATTTGGACAACAATTAGTGAATGTAAAAAAATTTAAAAATGTTGAGTATTCTTCAAAAGATGGAAAAATTGGAAAGCGTGTTGAGCTAATTGTGGAAAAAGTTAGTGTGCATGCTTTTATTAATGAATTTAAAGATAAGTTTGTACCTAAATATGTTCAACACTCTCATAATGCTTATTGGCTTGATAATCAATTTCGTTTATGTAAAAACACATTCCCAATTGGAACTATATTGTCAGCTGTTGATTTTGCTGAAAATTATACTCTTGCTCCACAAGAAGAAATTCAATCACAGTATTATAATTCAGTGCAAGTAGCTATATTTGTTCACATTGTTTATAGACATGTAGAAGATAGTATAGAAGATAATATAATTTTTTCAAGAGAGTACCATTTTTATGTAAGTGATAATCAATTACATTCATTTGAGTTTGTACAATATTGTTTTGATATATTTTATAAAAATTTAAAAGAGAGAGGAATTCAAATGCTAGAACATCTCATATGGTTAGATAATTGCACATGTCAATTCAAAAATGGTAGAATGTTTTATTGGTTATGTAGAGAACTTCATAAGGAAAATAATATCCAACACATATGGAGTTTTTTTGAAGCTGGTCATGGTAAGGGAGAACATGATGGAGCAGGTGCATGTGTGAAAAGAGCTCTTGCTAGAGAGCAACTAAAATTTTTGAGGATGTCAGAAAATTTAGAGATGCACGCAATTGTAGATTACGTAATACCAAATTATCTACAAGAATAAGTGAGAGCTCAATAATTCAACGCTTCTTTTGGTTAGTTGAAGAAAATGACATTTTTTCTCGACAAGATTGTGAAACAATTAATGGATATGCAAAATGGCATCTGTTTAAGAGTTTGAATGTAAACACATGGACAATATGGAAGGGATTTGGTACGTTTTTCCACTTGTATTGGTGTGATTGGGAGGTACGTGAAAATACAAACAATAAACAATGGCAACAAAGATCTTTAACGCCTACATCAACACATGTTTAACATGGAACGACAATTGAAGATAATCAAGTGTTCGCATCAGAAGATTATGATCGTGTTTCGGATCTTGTACAAGAAGGTACATTATTTATTGAGTTGAATTTTGTATGTATGCATGTTTATATGTGAATTAAATATAAGTCACTTTTTATTGAATTTTGTATTTATTTTTGCAGGACATGTGTATGTTGTTGTCGCCCCTGAGGGGAATGAAGAGGAGACAAATTACTGGTTGGCTAGATGTGTTGAGAGAAACATAAGTTGGCACATCCTAGAGTGGATGATGACAACTTTGAGTATCCATCTGGTTCAGTGGTTGTTGTTGGCACCTGGCTTCAAAAATATTTGATGAGAAAGAATGGCTTGCCCGCATTTGAAGATTATGAAAGACACAAGAAGATTATACATTATTCACGTTTGATTTTGGCAACCAATATAAAACTAGTTAGATATCAAGGGAGGTCTGCTAATAAAGATTTATGGACACTCTCAATGGATGATCATGAGACAATCATAGATGCATTAAAAAAAAAGAGGATGCAGATGGTACAACAAAGTAAATAAATATTGGTAAGTATATATAGCTGTTTATATAGTTAATTGATATATATATTTGTATTTAATCATTTCCTAATTAAAGTTTTATATCATTTTTTGTTTCAAGTCTCCCAAAATTAGATGCTTTACAAAAAAGAGAGGAGATGCACATATATTACAATGGAATTTGAATCTAGAGATAGGTAACTATATATAGTTCTAGATACATTTAATTGATAGTATAAATTCATTATCTCAACTCTACTTAATCCACCCTCTTGCATCCCTTCAAGTCATTCTATCAAATCCCCTTAATCCACCCTCTTGCATCCCCTTAACCCATCATCTTAAAGGAACCTTATGTCATATCCTCTTACATCCCCATAATCCACAATCTTGCATTCCTTAAGTCACTCTCATAATTCCCCTTAAGCCATCCTCTTAGGGCCTATTAATCCATATCGTAAGGTTCATGACATGCATCCCCTTAATCCACTATCTTACATCCCCTTTGACGATTTCTGGATATCTCTTGATCGATTTCGAGATTCTTAGATCGATTTTCGGACGATGAGATTCTGGAGATGGATAATCTCGGACGATTTCGAGATCTTTTATTCTTTTAGATTTCTTTAGATTTCTTTGACGATTTGATCTCTTTTTATCGATTTGACATCTCTTTATCGACTTTTTTTGATTCTCTTTTGAGTTATCTCTTTGACTTCCGGAAAGAGATTCCCGAGATCTCATCCATAATCTTGCATTTTAAGTCAATTTCTATACTCCTTAAGCCATCCCTCTTTAGTGCCCGCACCCATCATGTTCATGACATGCATCCCATTTAATCCACTCACAGTCTTACATCCCTAACCATTCTATCAACTCCTTTAATCCAGCCCCTACATCCCCTCTTTAAGCCATCCCTCTTAGGACCTGCTAAGCCATATCCTAGGGTTCATGAGATGGCCTCTCAAACCCATCCCTCTAACCCCCAAGTACCCTCTTGGGACCCCTTCTTAAGCTACATATCCTCTTAGGTCCCCTTAATCCATCCTATGACAAACATATTTTGAATTTGTATGGAATTTACTATATACTGTTCTTTTCTCTAATGAATTTTTTTCTTAAATGACTCATAAAAATTGTAGTTACTTACATTAATTATTTTTGCAGGTTCTCATCAAGTCGGTCTACGAAGTGATTGTTGAACTGAAAAATTATTTTATCAAGATACTATGTAAATATCAATTTTTGGTCTTCACCTAAAAGTTGATAAGTTTTAATTGTATGTACATGCACATATATGTTTCATCATATTATATAGTTGTAATAAGCATCTTGATATACATTATATATGTTTGTTCGATGTCACTTTTTAAATATCTTGTTCTAATTTTATAGATTATACATTTCATGTCTTGTATTTACCACATTTTATATAATTATTCAATTGTATAGATTATACAATTTATACATACAAGGAGATAGTTTTTTTGTTTATTGATTCAAATATTTGCTATCTAATTGGAAAATAGTTAAAATTACCTGCCCTTAATTTATTATGAATATGATCTAAACTATTTAAGGAATGTTTTGATTTGTCACCTAACCATGTGATAAATTATATATATATTAAATTTGATTCTAGATAAGAATTTATATAGTGCATGTAATACTTGAAAATTAGATAAAATATAAATATATATATGTATGAGTGCATATAATCATGAAAATGAACATAACATGATATCATAATTGACTGCATATATAATCATCATATTAAAGTCAACTGATATAAATAAACACAAATATGATAATAACATGTTCAAATTAAAACTAGAGATAGATAGTCCATAAAATTTATATGTAAAGTCCAACACATATATTTAAATAAAACTAGAGATCTATAGTCCATAAAATATAAAACCATCCAACTTTTAGGCTGATCGGTCAAATCAAGTCTCCTCTTTGTTCTATGTTGACTAGATGTACCCACATCATGCTGCAAAAGAGTACAAGAAACTTGAAATTAGATTTAAATTTATTTAGAAATTTTGATATAATTAAACATATTTAAACTTGAAAATATAAAATTTTAGATAAAAATAAATTTAATTAAATATCTAGTAACTATAGTAAAAATGATTTCTAGTATGCATAAATTACCATATGATCATGTGAATCTGTAACTGGCACATTTTCTTCAATGGGTAGCATAACTGTCACTTGAGAAGATGCAAATGCCTGATCTACTATATCCTTCATATTCATAAAAAGTAAACAATATGTGAAAACCTTGAATATATATATATTTAAAAGGTCCGTAAAAATTGTATAGGAGATTTAAAGTAAAGTTTACAACCTCGAATGATATGACCTCATGATCACACACCTGAGATTTCCCATGCATAAATGCCAATGATGTCTTAGGTGTGCAGCCCACCATGGGTATCTCATGAAATTACTACATATAGATGTACAATAGTTCGCGTAGATCATTGACACGTGTATGTAAATGAAAAAATTAAATTAGATCTAAGATGTGTATTTAATTTAAACTGAACAAAATTTTGAAAGCACACACCTGAGCTGATGATGTCTTAGGAGCACTCACCACTGTAACTTGTGGTTGGTCAGTACTAGATATCGTATGACCTCCCTGCATCTAGATATAATATATCAATTCACACATGTGTACAAATTCAAATTAAATTAAATATATATCCACACAAATTATTTAATATATATTGGTTCAAGTACCTGTCCAAAAGGTGAGCCCAGATCTACATCACTTGACATATACACACGATGATCATATTGAGTTTCAGGCATCACGTGATCATGTGTCTACACCAAACACTTATTGAATTAATATTATATTATATATATAATTTGATGTTATTAGTTACATGAATTTTTCACATTTCAAACTTGAATTAAATTTAAGTTCAAAAGATGAACATACATGTGTAGGATGATCCTCAGAATATAGTAAATTTAGGTATGACCCCATCCTAGATGCATGTGTGTCGCCTAAAGTGGATGTATGAGTATCCCTATAGCCTGAGCCTCCATGCTCTGTATTAGCCACTTCAGTGGCTGCGTGTGTAGTCTGTTGAGTGAGATGTCCTAAAAGTGAACTCAATTATCCTAATGTTGATAACATGGTCTGCTGTTGAAATGCAACGAGAACACTAGGAGAAGGAAGAGGAACATAGGAGCAATTGGAGCATGTCATTGAGGATTGACATGTGCTCCTAGTCTATGTTGAGGCATGCCATGCCCAACTCCCTGAAATGACCTCATATCAAAATAGTTGGGTTTTTTACCCAACTCAAATTCAGCCCATAACTTTCTCAAAAAGTATAAGGGCACCTTATTGTTGCAATGTGGTGGACTATCAAACACCATCCACCATCTATCCCAAAAATGCGCAGCTATCTGTGAGTTCCTACACCATAAAATTGAAATTCATTTTTTCATGGGTGGAATGGGTTGGTTTGTTTGGGGGTTAATAAAATATTGGCACATGGCTTGTTTGGTAAATTTTAGGTCATTTATTTCTTTATATGACAACTTGGACTACAATGTCTCTTCTCCATTAATAATGAACTCAACGCCCTTAGGTCCTGGAATCAATAGATCGAATTGTATCTCCACAATAGTTTGCATCGTAGATGAAAACTGTGTGAGATGGGGAGGGACTCTAGGCTCATTTTTTATGAGATCTATATTTCCTTGAATGACAATAAGGTTTGCTCGGATATTCTCTCTTAATTGATCTTCATCAAATACAGGAGGGGGTGGGGGGTTAGGCGGTGGAGAATGTGGAGGTGTGCTAGGGTTTTGTTCATGTGGTAGATTGGGATGTATGGGATCTATAGGAATTTCTTGATTGGGCATAAAATCCTCTAAATTAAACATCAGATCCATGTGAGCAATGATATGGCAACTGCATGTTAAACAATTAAAATATATATATCAACAAACTAATTAAATAATGCACACAATTTGAAAGTTATTTAAAAATCAGATTGAACATGCACAAATTCAAAATATATTTCATTTGAAGATCATTCTCGATTGATTGGAACATTATAAAATACATAACATTAAAAAATACATAACATGTAAATAATATATTAAATTCATCCGCCAGAAGCCAGCATAGAAGGTAGAAATGAAATTATGGGGTTTTATTAAAATTTATTTAATCTCATTCACACATTTACACAAAGATGGGCAATGAAAATTTAATAGAAGACATTGAAAGGGACACATAGATATGGAAGTAATCTAATTGTAAACGTACAAAAATATAAAAAAAAGATGAGTTACCAAGCTCTATTCACCAAATTTATCCCCTTAAGAAATGTCAAATTCCCCCTTAAGACATCGATTTACGATTTAGGGTATAGGATGGCTTAAGGGGATCTATGTGTAGTAAGGTCCTAGGACAAAATGGTCCATGGATTAAGGGAATAAAATTTGGTGAAGTTTCCTAAGGCAACCAAATTTCATTTTAAGGTCCTACAATTCAAAATGAATAGATGTATTAATCAAGTATGAAAAAATTTAATTAAATCCAAGGACATAAATTGATTTATCTAAATTTTCAAATTTCATGATAAGAGACACAAGTTCTCTATAGTGGGAAAAAGTAGTTAAGAAGAAATTATAAGTTTAACAAGTTAACATTAATTCATAATCCCATTCATTGTTTTCAAAGAATACTAAAGATGAGAAAGAAAAATTAATAGATTACATGTTCAAAGGGACACATAGATATATGCTAGTGACCTAATTGCAATGTACAAAATAAACAAAGATGAGCTTGAGCTCTATTCACCAAAATTTGAGAACTTCTTTGACCCCCTTAAGAAATGTCATATTGGGACCCCTTAAGACATCGATTTACAATTTAGGGTGATAGGATGGCTTAAGGGGATCTATGTCTCTAGTAAGGTGGAATTCAGGAAAAAATGTTCCATGGCTTAAGGGAATAAAATTTTGGATGGAGTTGCTCAAACGTACCATACTTTAAGGTCCCACAACAAAATGAATGCCAAATTAGGGCTTAAGGTTTAGATTTAGAGATTTGATGACATGAAACATATAGAAGGCCACATGAATAAATTTTACAAGTAAATGAGAAACCCCTACCACCTAAACTTAGTGCTTTGAATACCAAAATATGTGACATTCTAGGAATAGTTTCAATATAATTAGGGAATTTTAGATTTCAATGACAAGTGTTGTTGAGTTATGATGGATTTTGAACCTATTTGGACCCTAAGCAAAGCTAACCTTTGAATGATTTAAAAGGGGAAGAGGAGAAGTTATTTAGAACCTAATTTTTCTAATCATATATTTTTGAAACTTTTCTATGGTGGAAGGACTCCTTCCTTTGAATATTTATATAAATTCTAGACGCGGTATAGGTTTTCAAAAAAGAACCTAATCATCACCAAGTGAGGAATCAATTGATCTAAATTCCAAATAAAATAAATAATCTTAGAACATAAACCTTTGGTTATAGAATTGACTTGCATTTATGAATCATCTATCAAGTTTCTCAAAAAAATAATTTGAATTTTCCAAATTGAAATGTTCATGCTACAAGTTAGCTTTGATACACTAGTTTAGAGAAAGTACAACATTTGGTTTTCCTAATCTAGAACAATGCCACTACACATGAGAGTTAAAATAGGAATTAGATTACACACAACCTATAGATCTTATGAATAACATCCTATAAATTAAGGCTTAAATATGATCATAATGTATCCTTACATAATTCACAAAGGATCTCATCCAAATAAGAGAAATGGGTAGAAATCATTCATGCTTCACATTTTAATATTTATTTGATTTAATAACATTTATGTGTCTAGCTCTATCCATATTGCACATAGTCTAGATTAACAAGTATGATGTGCATTTCTATGTTTTTTTAAGAGAATACATCATACACTATATAAGCTAACAACATTGATATACAGTGATTACATGCTCATATCAACTAGCATCATGATATATGAACTTATTAAATCAAGCACATAGTTTCACATGAGGCACATTATTTTACTTCACTGGTACACTTTCTCAAGTTAAATTATACAATCATGAAGTTTTTTGAGATAAAATTAGCTATCAAATTTATATTATGTGAACATATTATAATTAAATCAATTTGTTGGTTAATATATAGATCTATGCATTGATTGTTTGTACCTCCTTTATTAGTCAATTATTAATTTCATTAGTAGTTGTGTGGATCACCAACGACATACCAAAGTGTACCTAACCTATGGACTATAATTTGTGATCCCTCCCTACATGATATGTCATCAAATCTTACTACACATCCTTATTTTACCTCTTCTATTATATCACATGCCCCTAATATTGAACTTTTCATCACTTCCACCCTAAATAAACTAAGAACCATGAGTGAGTAAAAATCATACAAAGAAGGTTATGTCAAATATAAAATGTAATCTAAACCTCCTTGAGGAGCCCTAATTTAGGATTTTAGGGTAAATAACCTGTTTTAGGTTTACGTAAATTAGGGTAAATAGGGTTTTAGGTTTATGTAAATTAGGGTAAATAGGGTTTTAGGTTTACGTTTTAGAGTTTAGGTCCAAGGATTAACCTGTGTAAATTAGTTTTTAGGGACCTATGTAAATTTTGTAACCTAGGGTTTCTAGGGTTTTGATTTCTAAGTTAAATGTGTCCAATTTAGGTTTAGCTTTTATGGTTTTCAATTTACAATTTAAATTTCTTTGTTTCGTTGACATTTTTGGTTTTTTAAATGCAATTAAAAACTATAAAACATTGAATTAAAACACACTAAACAAACAAAAATTGAATAATAATTACAAAACAAAAAAAAAGATATAAAGCAAAAAAAAGGAAGAATTCAACCAACCTGGAGGTCGATGAGGTCGGTTGTGTTGATGGGAGAAGGTGGCAGTCAAATTTTTCTTCAATCAAGGCCTTTGAAATGCGTACACGATCTCCTTTGTTCTTCTCTCGTGTAGACTAAAATGGTGAGGAAAAATGAAATACGGTTGCTTATTAAAAATAAAAAATTTCACAAAACACGTACACGTTTTAGGTTCATGTACCTGAAGCTGAACGCGTACGCGTTCAGATTTAGGCTTGGGTACCCGTTCCTTAACGCGTACGCATTTCCTGTGAATCTTTTTGTTTTTCCAGAAATTTCCCCTCTTCGTGTACCCAACTTCTTGCTTTTACCCCTTGACAAATTTTGAGTTAATCATGCTTGATGAATAAATCCCCTGCATCAAATTTCTCTCTTTCATACCCAAGGGGAAGGTTGTAATGGGATAGTTTTGCATCAATTTATTCATACCCTTCAATGCAACATACTGCGAAATCTCTAAAACAAAGAGTTTTGGGCATGAATGATTGCTTATTATGACTCTTGAGATGTTTAGTATCAGACTTTGCTAGTTGTTGTACTATTTCCAAATAAGCAACTCTATTAGGAACCACTCGGGGAAGCAGATGTGGAACACCTTCAAATCCATAAACCCTTATTACTATGCAATCAGAGTAGGAATAGTAGTCTCCCTAATTATCGTTCACTTTACCTTTTGGGCTATTCTCCTTTGGTTTCAAAATTCTCTGCACTTCAAGGGATAAATAGTGATCATATGAATAGCCTAGCAACTTCATTAGTGGTTTAACAAAATATTCTTCAAAATATAAGTAATGTGGCCTATCACACCGACTATCCCATAGTGCACTCCACATCTGCATAGGTTTAAAGTTTCCATCTTCATATGTGTCTTTAATTCTTAATTCTTTACCCCACACATTTCTAACCTGACCTTCATACAAAAGTAAATGCATCAGTAAGGAATAATGTTTGAAATATATGCAATCACTGTTGTTTTTAATCCTTTCAAGCCCTTGATTTAGGGAATTCACCAAATAGATTGCATAGTCAAATGACCTAGCATCTTTTCTTTGTATATTAGCTGCTACAACCATCAGTGCAATAGACATAAGTGGTGGAACCTCAATTCCCAAGACTTAACCAGCTGGGTAGTAGGTATATTGGAAGTACTCTTCAAACAAATCTATATGAAATGGAGGGTTTTCATTACTCGCAAATTTCCTGAGTTGACCTTGCTCATTCTTAGGTCTGTGCAAGGGTAGCTTCCATCTCTTGTAACTAGTATCCATGCAAAGGTATTCTATCAAAAAGTATCTAATGGTGAATGGAAAGTTCATGGGACCTTCTAACTAAAACACATTAGAGATCAGGTCCTGGGAAATAACAAGCATATCGGCCCCATTTGGTGATTGGATAGTTCTCTTCTTAGGATTATACCAACTGGCCAAGGATTTCATTAATTCTACATTAACAAACACGTTTGGCACCACAAGTCTTCCAAAATTCAATCTCCATGGGTTACATATTGGTTGAAATTTGAATTGCCTCCTATAGTGATACATAAAAAGCTCATAGCCCCAATGTGGCATCCAAACATCCCCCATACTCCTATGCTTGTCTAACAATCTACTTGTTTGAACACTTCTTCTGGGTCATGGTCCTGACCTTGGACACTGGTCTATTAGTTCTTGGTTTAGATTCCTTTTTTTAGTTTTTTGTTTCTTTGCCTTAGGTTTTTCTACATTTTCTTCCATTGTTAACTCTGAAAAAATGTAAATTTATAGCTAAGAGTGGAGTACTTATATGTGAATTTTTGATTCCCTGGTTTTACTGCTTAAAATCTTCGAGCTCCATCCCTTCTACTTTTTCCCTTAGCGTAGCCTTTTTGGTTTTTTCAATCGTATGATTAATTTGTGGTGCAATTCACTTAAGTTCAGGCTCATTAATATACCACTTACTTTAGTCTTGTCATTGAGGAGAGAATTTATGTTAAATATCCTGATGACGCTCTTGGACATCACATCAACAAATAGTAATCATTCATCGCTATATCGTTGGAACTTTGATTCATTTTCCACCGATGGCCACCTTCCCCACCGATGAGAGCTCTTCTTTCGGTCTATCGACAAGACATCAAACAATGCTACCCTGACACATCCTAGCTTTGCAGATAAGTGTTATATCTTGATACTACGAGGTTATATCGGGCTATCGGGGAATCTTCATCATTTGTTCCATCGATGCACCCAAGTTGTGGCAATGTGATAATCTTTGTTGTTTTCTATCAGCCCATCGGGGAAACTACTTTGGAAGTTAGCCTGATGGAAATATGTTATGCCGATGTAAGGATATGGACTGCCCTTATTGGGCTATTGGTGGGGTAGTAACGGGAGTTCCCCCGATAGAGTATTATTAGGTTGATGGTGTCAAAAGGATTTCGATGGAATTCATGGGTGTGATTGCTTGGGTATGATGGATTTTACACAAACCTCAAAAACTTGTCTTAGATCATGAAATTGAGTCTGGTGAAATTTTGTAGGGACTAGGTGATAAATGGATAGAGGTTGACGGGAATATGTGGAATTTTTTTAGTCCTAACAGTGGCTCCATCTAGGGATGAATGATTGTGAAATCATTGCAAGAATCCATAAAATATTTGGGGAGCAGACCATGGATGAAGATGGAATATGATGAGAACCTAAAAAATACTGTACATGGAAATTTGTAAACTTCAGAAGATATTTTAGGTATTGTCCATGCATTGGAAATTCCTGACCTTCCCCTAGACTACTGTGCATGGTAAAAGATTACTTTTAAGAGGTTTTTCAAGAATTTTCCATGCAGTGGCAATCCTTAATCCTCTGGTGTTCTTCAAGAAAAGAAGTGCTTTAGAAATTTCCCTTGTACTGGCAATTCTTGTTCTTCACCTGACATGTTCTGGAGATAATATGAATCCTCACCTCCCTTGCCCACAATAACAAAGGGTATTAACCATAAGGCTTCAAACTTCCCATGCTTTCCCTTATCTTGGCTCCTGGCATTCCATATGAGAACCATGTCACCAACTTCAAACTTCTTGTTTTTAGCCTTTTTATCATACAAGTACTTTATCTGTAGTTGTTTCTTCATATTATGTTGTTGTTCTTGATTTCTAATTTCATCAAGTTCTACCAACTCTTCCATTCTCTCCTCCATAGGTTCAGGGATGTCTAAGTCCTACAAAATGAACCTACTTACTAGTAGCAAATTATGTAATGGGGGCCTAGCCTGAGCCCCAAATACAAGTTCAAAGGGAGACTTTCCAATAGCCTTTTTCACAGTAATCATGTCTACCCATAAGGATAACTTTAACTTGGAATCCCAGGCCTTCTTGTTATTATTCAACATCTTCTTTATGATCTTAAGAATAATTTTGTTGTTGGATTTAGCTTTCCCATTCACTTGTGGATGATAAGGTGAAGCATATGAGATGATGATTCCATAAGACTGGAAAAATTCCTTGAAGTCATCAGATCTGAAAGAAATTCCATTATTAGTTACAATCCTTGTTGGGACCCTGAATCTTGTGATGATGTTCTCCAATAAGAAATTGATCACAACCTTACTAGTTTCCTGCTTGGTGGGTATGGATTCCACCCATTTTGTGAAGTAATCTATGGCTACCAATATCCATTTGTATCCTCCACTAGATTTTTCTATAATTTCCCCTATGAAATCGATTCCCCATTGATGGAATGGGGCTTCAACCTGTATAGGTCTTAGAGGCAATGCACCTTGATGCTTGAATTTTTCTAATTTATTTTGGCATGCTTCACACTTTCTAGTATAGTCATATGAATCGTTAAAAACCTTAGGCCAATAGTATCCCACCCTTAATATCTTATGAGCAGTATTTTTTGATAAGAAATGTCCCCCACATAATCCTTCATGCATCTCCTTCAAGACATGTCTTGATTGATGTTCATCTAAGCACAACAATAGGACACCATCCCTATTCTTCCAATAGAGGTCTCCCTCCATGAATACATATTTTGAGGCCTCCAACTTGAGTGTCCTTTTTCTATTTTCATAAAACCCTTTCAAACATTTCAAATTTTTGAGGTAATACACAATATCAGTGTACCATGAAGTGTTTTCTATACTAGTGACCATATCTTCTTCGCCATTGACATTACATACTTGGGAAACTTCCAAATTTGTTTCAACCATCAATTTGGCTAGTCCTTGACCCCTTACAAGCTTAGTGATCTGAAACTCAATGTCAAACTCCTAGATCCTATTTACCCATCTACACCTACATCCTTTTGTCTCACTTTGTATAAACACATCCTTCACTGTAGCATTGGGCACATAAACTATCACTTTTTCTCCCACTAAATATGGCCTAAATGCCTTGACAACTCTTACCAGTGCATAGGCTTGTTTTTCAACAATATCATGCTTTAATTCTGCATTTTGGAGGGATTTGCTAAATAAGGAAACTAGTTGTTCATACCCTTCATCATTCCTTTGAAGCATTATTGCAAAAACTGTGATAGGATGCGAATGAAAAGATCTAGAAAGGTTTGCTGAAATTTGGAGATTTCACTACAGGAGCTTCTTTGATTTCCTTTTTACATGGATATGAATGCATCTATAGCTTCAACTATCCAATCAACTTTTGCATCTTTCTTTAGCATTTTTTATATTGGTTTTACTATCTCAGTAAAATTTGATATGAATCTTCTCACAAAATTGATTTGTATGAAAAAGGATTGAATAGCCTTAATTGTCTTGGGGATAGGTATCTTGTTAATGGCCTCCACTCTTTCAGGATCAGTTCTTACTCCCTCCTTAGAGACTATATGCCCTAGTAACTTTCCTTTTGTTACTGCAAACTAACACTTTTAGGATTAAGCGAGATGCCATATTCCAATGCTTTTAGAAATATTTTTTCAAGGTGAGCCACATGATCCTCTACCTTTTTAGAGTATGCAATTAAATCATCTTGCTAGACTACCATTATTACATTGATAAGGTCAACAAAATCAACATCCATGGCTCTTTGGAATGTTGCACCAATATTTGTGATTTTGAATGGCATCTTAACATAAACATATGTTCCCCATGGCATAGTGAAAGTTGTCTTGTATTGTTTTGATTCTTTAACTTTCACTTGATTATAGCCTGAAAATCCATCCATCATGGATAGTAACTCACATCATGTGACCCTTGGTAGCATAGCCTCCATGTTTGTAAGAAAATAATTGTCTTTGAGAGAAGATACATTCAAGTTCCGAAAGTCTACACAAAGCCTTATATCTCCATTTTTCTTTCTAACCGGTACTAGATTAGAGACCCAAGATGAATGTCTAATCAGCTTGATAATACCCCCTTCCCTAAGCTTCATAAGTTCTTCGTGCATTTTAGGCTCCAAAGTTGGGTTGATGGGTCTTTGCTCTTTCCTGAATGGTTTTGCTCTTGGCTTTAATGGGATCTCATGTTGGAACACATCTTCTCTATATGCCTTAAGATCCTCATAAGACCATACAAAAACATGCTTGTATTTTCTTAACAGTGCAATTAACATTCTTCTGATTGTTGGACTTATTTTCTTTCCAATATATGCCCTTTTTGGTGCTAATTCAGTCCCCATATTGATCTCTTCAACATCTTCCATTTTTACTGGAGTTTGTTTCATGAGAGCACCATCATTTACATCAAACACTCTTTCTAGTGCCACAAGTCCTTTAGGAAGTTTGTTGGTTTTGAGCTACACAACTTCTTTTCCAAACACAATTTGTTTTCCATCTATTTCTTCCACAAAAGCATTAAAGTCAATCTCCTATGATTCATACTGGTCAATGCAATGTAAATATTTGATGAGATTAGTGTCATCATTGAAAACTTTCCAACTATAGATATTATCAAGGATGGAAAGTTTTTTTTGAATTCAACTTGAACACTCCAGCCAGGGTGATATCATCTCTTTTTAGGGCTACATTGGCTAGGAAATCTGCCATCAAGTTCTTGGACCTATCTATCCATTGAATAGAAAAAGAATCAAATAGTTCAATTGTATCCTACACAACATTTCTATATTGTTTTAAACTTTTGTTTTTTGCAACATATTTTGACTTGACTTGTGAAATAATCAACTTAGAGTCTCCAAGAATAGTTAGCAATTTGATTTTGTGCTTGAAATCCATATTCAAACCAATTAGCAAGGCTTCATACTCTGCTATATTATTTGTACACTCGAATGTCAACAAGAATGAATACTTGAATGTGAAACCTTCAGGTGAAATAAAAAATACCCCTACTCCATTGCCTTCCTGACTACATGCTCCATCAAAATACATCCTCCATACATTGTGCTAGTTTTTAGAAACATGCTTATCAATTGGATCAGTATTCACTAATTAAGGCTAGGAAGGATCTATTATGAAACTTCCTAAATCCACATCACAAAAGCAATTTATTTGATTTTAAGCAACATAGTCTACAATCCAATTCATCCTTGGCTCTCTATATATCTTGAACTCTTCACCATTGACTGGTATTGTGGCATAGGACAAGTCAAATTGTACATTTCCTCCAACTGCTTTAGTTCATTGTCTTGGAAAAAGAATCCCAAAATGAGGGGGCGTGTCAATTACAGTTATGTCAATATTATATACAACCTGTGGGTAGGTAGCCAACTTCACCTCTACATCTTTCATAATTCCTATCACTGGGACATGCCTACTATCCATAGCGTAGCATTTTCCACTAGTAGTGTTTACCCACATGCCAAGTTATTTCATGACCCCTACTGGCATGATGTTGATAGCAACCCTTGAATCTATCATACAATTTCTCACCAACATGTTATTTATGAGTGATGTAGTAAATAATGGATCAACTTGTGGAGGATTCATCAATGCATCACCGAGACAAACCTCAAGAACCTTTACCCTTTCCTGCTTGCTATTACTAATCTTGGTGGTCCCCTTGTTCTCAGAGTTTGTGCTTTTATCATTTCCATTATATATTAATTGAATAGAATTGTCCCTATACTCTTTTATTTTCATCATTTATAATAATGACACATACATTTTTACCTAAGACAAGGCCTATGTGAAGTCAATAGATGTATTTTATATTTTGGTTATCTTCTTTTTCTCTAGTGAATCTCTTTTGTTCTCCTCTTTTTCTCTTTTGTTTGTTTCATCAGGCTTTTGTTTGTCTTTATGAAAATCTTTGATTTCTTCTTTATGAAAATGTTTTTGTTCATTCTTATCAAGCTACTTACTTTCTGTCCTTTTTGATGCTCCCTGTTTTGCTCCTTTATCTTTCACAAATATCCCTCTTGGAACACCCTCATCTTCATTTATTGTTTTGTTTCTTAGTCGATATTTGCTTTTTTCCTATTCTACTGCAACAATGGACAATTCCTTTCTCTTCTCATCAGTTGGTTTGCTTACATTGTATTTACTTGACTAGGATGGTGCACAAAGAGAATATGGCTCATCATTTCTTTCATCACAATCAGAAAGGACTTGTTGTTCTACCATGTGAACATTGTACCTTTGATTATCAACATCATACTTGTAGTCTTCTTCTGCAGATGAATATCCTTGCTCACTAGGATGGAGGGTATGGGAAGTTAAATATATTGTATGATCCTCTTCATCATTGTCCATTGGTACTTCATCTTCTTGTATTTATTGAGCTACAACATAGTGATTAGGGGAATGTGGCAGTTTGCAAAATTGACACCAAGGATTATTGTTAACCATTTATGATCCCTTCTTCTTTAAGGGATCAGGAGTCTCCTTATCCTTTGGCCTATCAATTATGGGCTTTCCATCCTTCCGGTTTGTGTTATATGGCATATCATGTAACCATGGTCTTTCATTTCTATACACATTCTCTTGCCTATTGTGAGGGTAGTTAACATTTTGGGGAACCCTGAGATTATCTCTCTTACCAATCATCCCAACAACCTTTCTATTGTTTCCAATAGTCAACGCTATTTTTTGTGCTTCTATTAGATTTATAGGGCACCTATTTCTAAGTTCATATCCTATCTTTGGATCAAAGGCTTTCAAGTAAATGCTTAATGCTGCAGGGTCGGTCAGTTTGGATCCAAGTGGTATCTTATTGTGCAATTTAGAGAACCTCTGGTTGAAATCATAAACTAACTCATTTTGATATTTCTGGATACTAATCAATTCATGCAAGGAAAACTCAAGTGCACAGTGATTCCCATATTGCTCCAAAAACTGATCTTGAAAATCTACTACAAAATTAATCGAACCATCAGGTAAGCTGTTGAACAAATCCCTCGCCTATTCTATTATGACATTATGAAAAATCTCATATTCACATCCTCATAACCCATACCAATATCTTGAACAAAGGCATTGAAATTTTTGATGTGTTCTTTCGCTGATGTGACATTATTCCTAGTGAACTTGGGAACCATATTTCTCCAATTACTATCCATTGGGTATGGGTACAATTGATACCTTGTTAAATCAAATTGTCTACATGGATTTGTAGGATTTTGTGGAGGAAAATTTAAGGGTGGCAGGTATTGGTACCCATGTTGTGGGTGATGATAAACATTTTGTTGAATGTGTTGTTGGGGGTATCTATTTTGCTGGGGCACATATTGCTGATATTGTGAGGGGTATTGCTGACCTGGAAGTGGATTGTGTTGAGGGTCATTGATAGCACTTGGATGTTGGCACTGGTACATTTTGACCAATTTATCAATGACGGCCCGTCAGAATTTTGACGGCTGAACATTCGTCACTATAATTTTGTCAGAATTTCAACGACATTTGAAACATCAAAAAATTGGTCAAAATGTACCAATGTGGGATCCTTGAGATGGTATATTAGGATTAAATTTCTATCTTTGGTTTACATTTTGTGGTGCTCCTGTGTTCTAATATGCCCCTTGTGAATTGATATTACCACCTTGTTTATGTGGAAGAATGTACTTTGGTGGTTTATATGTATAAATGCTCAGTTGAGACAATTGTTGATGCAACTCTACATTTTTCTTTATCATCCACTTTCTTCTTTCAAGCTCTTGTTCCTACCACTGCATTTGTATTTCTAATTCTTGATTGGTCATGTGTTGAAAATAATCAATAGGAGTTGATTTATCCATGAGCCCACTTTGGTTTCCTTCTTCTTGTTTATGGGCCATTTCATAGTCATCTCTTCCTGCCTTTGTCTCTGTTCTTCATCTCTCTAGCCATGGAACTCCTACATCTTTTCATGGTTCATTTCAGAATGATAAATGGGATGATCACCATTTTCTTGTTAAAATGGAGTGTGGGGATCTCCACATGGATCAATTTTGTGATTTTTTGACCCATACAATGGGGCAATGCTATTGTGTGCATTAAATACTTGTTCTGATGAATTTCATTCATTTACGACACCTTCTTGGCTAGATGTCACCTTAGACTTGTTCTTGTTAGTGTTTGTTTTTGTCAGTCCATCTCCCATTGTTCTTCTTAGGACTATCCTAGTGTAAGGATCTTCTTCCATTCATGTCAGATGATATATAGTATCTCTAATGTCTGTCGTCTATCCTCTCTGATCTAATGCTTACTTTATTTGTCATAAAACTTTTCTAGAGTCACCACCTACTTTTTGAAAGGAGGAAAATGCTTGAGTTTGTTCCCCGCAGAGTTTTTTAACTCTGGAATGACTCTATGATGGAAGGATTGAGCTTAGAATTGGTTCCCTAGTAGAGTCACCAATCTATTAGTTCTTAAAAATGCTGGTTGAAAAACCAAAATATCTTTCCAGGATATTGGTACATTTCAAGCTAAGGAATAAGGCCAAATGGTGTATTTGAACCTTCTTCTCTTCAGGCTCTACCATACCTAGGTGGGTATACCTAATGCAAGTGAAGCAGACTTAAAATATGTGTTTCCTACTTGTGTAATCTATCCACAATGGCAATTGAAAGTGGAGAGATGCAAACTTAATTTGGTATAAATTGTATAAGCAATATCAAGGTGAAGTTTGTGAATATGTTCAGTTAATAGATGTGAGGTTTTGAAAACAAATTTGATAAAACTAAATGATGAAATGGATAAGACTAGTTCCTTGTGTGGTGAATGGAGTCAACTAAAATTTTAAGATAAGTGACTCGTATTTGGTAGTAACTCTAACTGTTTGACACACTAATATTGGTTTATAACTTGTATAAACGTGCAAGCAAGTGATTGACAAACTCTACTTACTTATTCAACTGACATAACCAAGTTACTTATAATTTATCAAAAGGATTTTAATCTTTACTTGAAAGAACCAATTGAATAAATTATGCAAGAACATAGATAACACCAAATTCGAGACATATTGACAATCCTAATTATATGGTTCTTACTGATCCAAATAATACTTCTAGATTACTATGATTGACTAGAAGGATTTTAATTCCTTTGGGGAAACCAATTAATCATATCACACAAGTACAACAAATATGCATTGATAAATTGAATATATACTTGATATACCAATTTAAATAATAAAGAAACATTAAAATGGAGATAGCTAGATAATTGAATAACTTCAACGAACAATTGATATCAAGATAATGCCACAAAATCAGAGATCTTTCATTGACTTCTTCAAAATATTGCTTGCAAGATAGTCTTTCAAAATATAAACATTATGGAACTTTTTTGATATCCATTAATTATCCCTATTCTACTACTATCTTCTCCTATATCCTTCTTTTGGTCTTGGTTTCTCTTATATATACGAGAGGCAACAAGCTTTAGACCAAAAGACATGACTTTTGATAAAAAAAAATATGATTTTGAAACTAAACATAACTTAAGAAACTGACACAATCATAAACATGTGTACCAATCTGTTAATCTCCGAGTAAAAGCCCATGGTCATCTATGACCTGTTCAAATATTTTACTATATGACAGTGTCCACATCATTACCATCAACCAATTCTGATTGTTGTTCAGTTATATCTGAAATGTCCACTACCCAATTGATAAAAAAATTGAAAGCCGAGAGATGATCAATGTATCCTTGTTCTGCATGGGTTCCTACATTGGATATGAATTCTTTCATATCATACTCTATGTGCATGAATTTCTCAATCTATTTATGAGAATTTTACAAGACCATATCTTCATCATTGATCTCCTTTAATGCATTTGTTAGACATTATGCAAACTTTCCTTTCCAATCATCCCCTTGTCGAAGATTCCCTGTATCATCAAGGAGTGTAGGAACCAAATTAAAGCAACTAAGATCCTCCTTGAGTCTACTATGATATTTATTATGAGACTCCACCAAACTGTTATATCTCTACAATAACTAGTCCTTCAGAATCTGTTTATCCATGAGATCATTTTTCTTATCAATCATGCTTCTCTACAATCAGATATTCTCTTCTATTTCTGATTGTACTTGATTGAAAACTCTCTAATAATCATGAACTCGCTTCATCATCATGTCAAATCTTTCCTTGATTATTTCAGACACAATACTGTACTTGATGACTTTCATCTCCTTTTCCAGTGTTTTACACTTTTCTTGGGCTTTCAAATGGAAATTTTTCCAATAGGTTGCATTAGCTAATGCATCTAACAATCTCTTATCCTTTTCGAGCCATGGAGCATACAATTTTGGAGTAGAAGAGGAAGATGACTTCTCCATTTGATGTGATAACTTCTTTTTCAATTTGTCATTCTCTTTAACCAATTTTTCAATTTGTGCTCTAGTGAATTTTGCCACATTGACATTCAACTCTGCAGTTTCTAAGGGATCAGTGTCCCCAACACTTTTGACCAAAAGGTGTCCAAATACTTTATTAGGATTGTCAATCCTTATTAGTCTCTTCTCATGAGAGTATAATGATCAAATAAGCAAGGTATCTTCATCTGTATTATATCTGGACCCTAAACATATCTTATCGCTAGGCTCCTCTATTAGGGTCATTGTTGTGTCCCCTCTTTTTCTGAAGCTATTGAACACAATTGCGGAGCTCATGTACCATCCTAGTAGTAGTAATACCCAAGCCTCTTTGAGTAATTCTCTACCTTTTTTCAAGGGTGATGGATTGCATCTCCCTATCAACTTCTTTTTTCAATTCTTCTAAGGCAACAACTTCCTTCTCAATAGTAATGTCTTGCTCCTTTTGTATTATTTTCTTCCCCTTATACTCATAGAAAAACGATTTGAATTCAGGATTTTTAACAAAATCATTATCATAAATGAATTCATGACTCACCTTGACCCTAATATCATCAGATAACTTATCTGATGTTTCAAATTTTACAAGCTCCTAAGGGGGCTGATATTGTGTGATCACAGGGGCCTTTATCTATTCCATTAGCTATTCATCTTCATTACTCTCTTTATCACTTTCTCCCCCTTCACTGTTGTCAGTGGAAGAACACACATCAGGAGTGGGTTGTGAAGGTATGTGATCTAAAGGCTCCACATCCTCAGCCTGTATTCCTATTTAAGTCGTATGAGATGTATCAAAAACACATGAGGGCACATCTTTAACTATTTCATTCATGTGAGCAATAAGCTTCTCAATCTTACCCAAGGGATCTTGTATGTTAGAAATTTTTTCTCTATATGATGGGACATTCTTTCCCTTCCATTCTTCTACAAGCATAACTTTATTATATGAAGCCATTCTCTCACAAGTGGAAGGTTCATCTCAGTTCTTGATCACATCATCAATTGCAAACCAATGCTCATACCCTGGAAAATTTTGAGTTAATCTTGCTTGATGAATAAATCCCTCTGCATCAAATTTATCTCTTTCATACCCATGGCGAAGGTTGTAATGGGTTACTTTTGCATCAATTTCTTCATACCCTTCAATGGCACATACTGTGAAATCTCCAAAACAAAGAGTGTTGGGCACGAGTGATTGCTTATTATGACTTTTGAGATGTTTAGTATCAGACTTTGCTAATTGTACTATTTCCAAATAAGCAACTCTATTAGGGACCACTCAAGGAAGCAGATGTGGAACACCTTCAAATCCATAAACCCTTATTACTGTGCAATCAGAGTACGCATACCAGTCTCCCCAATTATGGTTCACTTTTCCTTTTGGGTTATTCTCCTTTTGTCTCAAAAATCTCTACACTTCATGGGATAAATAGTGATCATATGAATAGCCTAGCAACTTCATTAGTGGTTTAACAAAATATTCTTCAAAATATAAGTAATGTGACCTATCAAACTCACTATCCCATAGTGCACTCCACATCTGCATAGGTTTAAAGTTTCCATCTTCTTTTTTGTCTTTGATTCTTAATTCTTTACCCCACACATTTCTAACATGACCTTCATACAAAATTAAATGCATTAGTAAGGAATAATGTTTGAAATCTATGCAATCACTATTTTTTTTATCCTTTCAAGCCCTTGATTTAGGGCATTTGCCAAACATATATCATAGTCAAATGACCTAGCATCTTTACTTTGTATATCAATTGCTACAACAATCAGTGCAATAGACATAAGTGGTGGAACCTCAATTCCCAAGAATTGACCAGTTGAGTAGTAGGTAGATTGGAAGTACTCTTCAAACAAATCTATGTGAAATGGAGGGTTTTCATTACTCACAAATTTATTGAGTTGACCTTGCTCATTCTTAGGTCTGTGCAAAGGTAGCTTCCATCTCTTGTAACTAGTATCCATGCAACAGTATTCTATCAAAAAGTCTCTTATGGTGAATGGAAAGTTCATGGACCTTCTAACTAAAACACATTAGAGATTAGGTCCTGGGAAATAACAAGCATATCAGCCCCATTTGGTGATTGGATAGTTCTCTTCTTAGGATTATACCGACTGGCTAGGGCTTTCATTAATTCTATGTTAACAAACACGTTTGGCACCACAAGTCTTCCCAAATTCAATCTCAATGGGTTACATACTAGTTGAAATCTGAATTTCTTCCTGTAGTGATACATAAAAAGCTCATAGCCCTGGTGTGGCATCCAAACATCCTCGAGACTCTTATGCTTGTCTAACAATCTACTTGTTTGAACACTTCTTCTGGGTCGTGGTCCTGACCCCGGACACTGGTCTATCAGGTCTTGGTTTAGATTCCTTTTTTCAATTTTCTATTTCTTTGCCTTAAGTTTTTCTACATTTTCTTCCATTGCAACTCTGAAAAAATGCAACTTTCTAGCTAAGAGTGGAGTACTTATGTGAATTTTTGCTCCCCCTGGTTTTATTGCTTAAAAGCTTTGAGCTCCGTCCCTTCTACTTTTTCCCTTAGCGTAGCCTTTTTGGTTTTTTCAGTTGTATGATTAATTTGTGGTGTAATTCACTTTAGTTTTGGCTCATTAATATACCACTTGCTTTAGTCTTATCATCGGGGTGAGCATTTATGTTAAATATCTCGATGACGCTCTTGGACGCCACATCAAAAAATAGTAATCATTCATCGCTATATCGTTGGAAATTTGATTCGTTTTCCACCTATGGTCACCTTCCCCACCGATTAGAGTTCTTCTTTTGGTCTATCGGCAAGACATTAAACAACGCTACCTCAACGCATCCTAGCTTCACCGATAAGTGTTATATCTTGATACTTCGTGGTTATATCGGGCTATCGGGGAACCTTCATCACTCATTCTGTCGATGCACCCAAGCTATGACGATGTGATAATCTCTGTTGTTTTCAATCAACCCATCGGGGAAACTAATTTGGAAGTTAACCCGATGGAAATATGTTACGCCAATGTAAGGATATGGACTTCCCTTATTGGGCTATTAGTGGGGTAGTAATGAGAGTTCCCCCGATAGAGTATTATTAGGTCGATGGTGTCAAAAGGATTTTGATGGACTTCATGGGTGTGATTGCTCAAGTATGATGGATTTTACACAAACCTCAAAAACTTGTCTTAGATCATGAAATTGAGTCTAGTGAAATTCTGTAGGGACTAGGTGATAAATGGATAGAGGCTAATTGGAATATGTGGAATTTTTTTAGTCTTAACACCCTACATACAAAAATTTAAGGAAAAATTTAACCATTCCTGGTGTGACTTGGTGCACTCATTCATAGGGGAGTGGCTTGCGAACTATTCCTAAGTCTGTTCCATGACATCCAACCTCGAGAATGGGACAATCGACTAAGATGCTCGTGAAGAGAAAATCGACATACTTGTTGTTCCTTTCATGCACCTTGGACTTCAATGCACAAGGGTGTATGGGACTTTGGTGTCGAATCTGAGTTGGTCCTCTAGCCCTTTCACTGCATGTGCGTCTAGAATATTCTAGGTTACACTACAATCCATTCGAAACTTGACCTCAGCTCGACTCCATGACACTGTTCAATAAAAAATGAATGCATAAAAATAAAATATGAAAATATGAAAATAAAATCGCTACTTTCATCGCTGCTACTAGCTTCGGCTCCATTTTTTGGAGCTTTCCTCGCTACTACTAGTTTCGGCTCCTCCAAACTCTTCCTCCCTCGTATTCACCTTTCACTTCTCCATTCGACGAGCTGCAACAAAAAATAGGGTTTCGACAAGGGCTTTTAGAGAATGTTTATCAAAATGAAATTAGGGTGGGATATGTTTTTCGTTTTTGCCCGCTACAGATTTTTCAAAATGGAATTGAAAAATATATAATTTTTATATCATAAATCTCCTTCTTTCCATAAATATTATTAAATATATTATAATATTATATTATTAAATAATATTAAATATATTATAATATAATATAATATTATATTAATATTATATAATAATATAATATTATAATATTAATAATATAATATAAATATAATATTTACGCGGAGAGGCGTATTCAGATGTAAAGGGAAGAATTTTTCTCGGTAAACATTAACCCTATTTTAAAAAAATTGATGTCCTTGCTAGCTGTCATGATGGCTGTTACGAACAAGAAGAAGTTGAAAAGTTTCACCGGTGGCAGATTAGATGTTTGGCAGACAACAGCTAGCTGGCATCAGCTCATAACCGACAGAAAGCTGAAGAGTCTCACGATGAGAGTGGAAGTTTATTACATTGTGTAACTGATGGTAGCAGAAGATTCATCACAGTTTATAGTGGAGTGCAAGAATTCCATAAAGAAATTAGATGCAGTGTACATTGAATTCCTCATCTTCTGGTTTCTACATAGGTTTCCTCATCTTCTGGTTTTTACGTAGGTTTCGTTTCTTTCCTGCTGTTTATAATTACATTAGAGCAGATTATATTGTAATGTTCGCTTGAAGAAAATAGTTCACTTCTTTCACTTGTGCATTCACAGATATCCATATCACCAATTGCATTTGCTTGAAAGTTTTCAACCTCCATGTTTTGATCTATGACTACTACTTCGTCCTGCTTTCAAATTTTATAGCTCTTTGAGATCAACAGGACAGATTCAGGACTCCAGGTATTTTTCTTTGCGCATAACACAATACTTAGGCATTTATGGTTATTTTCATGGCTGAATCTTTGAAAAAAATGGTGGATTTAATTATGTACATTTGTGGCAAGTTCTCACATGTTTGCGATTGTTTATAATCTTTTCTTTGCTCTAATAAATATGAGTTCTTCGGTTATATCCGTACTCTAATCTTTGCATTTAGTTTTGAAATTTTGATGTGATGTAACTTGTAGCTCTAAATCATTTCATTTAGACCCTGTAAAATGCATATAATTTTGATTTGTTTGGTCTTCAGTTTGTGTCTATTTGATTCTCATACTGGAGCTGTAGAGTTAAAATGGAAAAGTTTTTGATTTTGTAAACTTTCAACATCGTCAACAAGATCTATAGAGAAGAAAATTGAAGATGAAAGTAATAGATATTCAATTATTTTGATAGATCTAGTGGTCACCTTGTAATGCATCATAGGATGGAGCCCTTCTCCCATTTTAAAAAAGCGTTCCTAAGATTTAGGAATCAATAACAATGATTTGCACATGAGCATTTCTGATGAGAAAATCTAGTGTCATAAAGGTCCCTTGCTAAACAATATCAATAAGATGCAGCTTAGCAAGATGAACTGCCTAGATGGATTGATCGCCATGTCTGCATACTCCAACCGCATCCTAGAAACCTTGATATTTCAGTCGATCCTCTAGGCCATGTAGTATACCTCTCAAAGATTTTAGGATTTTGTCTCTCAGATGGAAACTGATATCTGTAAGTATTATTTAATATTTTTATTTTAATACGAGTTTGATATCAAATATTTTTATTCTTAAAAATTAACTAATGATTTCATTTTAGTACACTTTTTATTATTCTATATTTTCCCTACTTTTCATTGAAACCATTTCATTTGTGTTTCATATTCTATAACAATCTTTTTTTTTTTTTTTTAATTAGACTGCAGGAATCGGGTACCACGAGGGTGGGGGAGACTAGACCTCGTGACCAACCTCCTACAACAGGGAAGATTTAGCCAACCGAGCTAGGGCCCCAACCCCATCCATAATAATCTTTTATTGTAATATATTTTTAATATTTCTTTTCCAATATTCTTTAATGGAAAATGCAATTTTTAAAAATACAACTAGATTTATCATTCAAAATATCTTTCATTTTTTATTGAAACTATTAGATAATAAAGGGATGAAAATTAATTATTATTTTGAAGAATTATCACTATAACTATTATTTTAAAGAATTTTGAATAAATACAATTAGTAATCATATTATATAATGATTATAAAATTTAGATTTTATTCATTTCATTTATCATATTAATTATTATATATAAATTTATTCATATCTAAATGTTTCAAATCATATAAATCATTTTTTTTGTTTCAAAATGTTTGGCTCATTTTTACTCCATCATGCAAGGATTGTAGCCTTTTCTTTGATTGAGCCAATCTTTTCATCAATTTTGCACCCAACAGAACTCTCTTTCGTCCTTTAAGGTGAGTTAATTTGTAATTTCATGTTTCTTCAACATTTCCATAATAAATAATAAGGGGATGGAATTTTAATTAGTTTGTAAAGTTTGAATATCTTTTATAATTGGTTGATTATATTTCCTTTGTGTTTCATATTCCATAGTAATATGAAATTATATTATATTTTGAATCTTTCTTTTATAAATGGTTGATTATTGAAGGACTATAGACAAATTGGTTTTATAAGTTTAATTTAATGGAGTTTATAAGTTTTTTGCTAAATGATCAATGCAATATTTTTTATTTATTTTTTATTGTAAGGAAATTATTATTAAAGTTTATAGAGGAATTATTTGAATTTTAATGGGAAGTAAAAATAATAGAATTGTTTTATACTTAAGTGCTTTTACAAATTTTATATTTATATGTAAGACTAAAATTTAAGATTGAAAATAGAACTAATGGAAATAGAACTAAATCTAAGAAAATTCTTTTAACCTTAGAAAAATATGAATAAAGCTATTTAAATATTAATATTAAATATTAATTTAATTTTAGTTGTATTTCCATTAGATTGAGCTAAAATTAATCTGAACCTATCATCAAAAAATTAGTCTTTTTATTGTAATTTTAACTTAAATTTAGTCTCTTACATATAATAGTCTTAATATATAATAGATTCTATAGAATATTGGTTTTATAAGTTTAATTTAATGGAGTTTAAATTTTTGCTAAATGATAGATGCAATATTTTGTATTTTTAAATTTATATTGTAAGGAAGTAAAAATAAAAATTTCATAAACAATATGGGGATTTCAATATTATTTTGAAGATTTAAATTAAGAAATCAAGTAAATAAGAAAGTAAGTTTATAGAGGAATTATTTGAATTTTAATAGGAAGTAAAAATAATAGAATTTTTTTATAATTAAGTGCTTTTGTAATATTGTTGTAGGACATCAAATTTGTTTTAGCTAAATCTAATGGAAATACAACTAAAAAAATAACTATTTTTTCGGATAAGATTTAAGTTTCTCATATTTATTCTTTATCATTAATATAAATGATGATAATAAAATAATTAATCAATATTTATTCTTTATATTTTTATTGAATTTTTTTATATAATTTAGCTAAATGCATATACATATTTATCATTTTAATAATATATTTTAGCATTAGTTTTTAAATGGGGCTCTCCTTTATTTTAGATTTAATAGAATTAATAGAAGATAATTTATTAAATTATGATGATAAACGTTAACAATGTATTATAAAAGGTTGTTTTCATGATTTTTAACATTGAATTTAAATAGAATGGTTTAATAAATAGATAGCAATATTAGTGAATTTTCTTACAGGTCATGACAAATGTTGTGGAAGAAAGTAATCAAAATGATCTACAAAGTGCAAAATCCGAAGAATCTATGTCAAGTCATTTGATATCAAATGTGACAGTTAAATCAAACAAATTTAACGAAACCCATATTGAAAGTCTGCGAAGATCTCTTTCAGATGATTGTGAAAAAAATGTTAAGAAACTTGAATTAACAAGCATATATGCACGAAATATCAATTTTTGGGAAATTGTATCAAAGGTAGAGACTACTAAAAAACTTTGTGCTACTTCACAAAAGGTATTTCAATTTTGCAACTTCCTGAAAGAGTTGTATTATGATGAACAATACAATGAAGGTGGTTCCTCTTGTATTGTTGAAGAATTTCAGGTGTACTTGGATAATGTGTAGAGAATAATATTGTTGTAGGACATCAAATATGAATTTTGTATCATTTAGACCTCATATTTTAAGTCTAATTGAATAATGTCTACTATCATATATTAGCTATTTATTTGATCAAGAAGTAAATAAGTTGTGTTAATTTGTTAAGCTTTGATCATGTTATTCTAAATTTTATTCAAGCTTTGGATCAAATTTCAAAAGTAAATATTAGGCATGTTAATTTTGTTTTAAATTTGAAATATGTTTGCTAAATAAAGATAATGTAACTTTGCATCATTTTTATATGGTTAATGTAAAATAAATTCCTAGATATGTGTTCTAATGCTCATTTTTGTGTTTCACTTTATACTTTAATATTTATTTCCAAAAAGTTTATAATAATTTAATTAATATACTAACCTTCAAGAAATTGTTTCTATATATATCAATTCCATTAAATGTAAAGTGATTTACTCTAATAGCATGCATTTTCTTTATGTTTACTATCCTTTATGCATTTTTCAAGTTAGTTTAGAAATTATATTTATTTTCCTATTTAATAGTAATGTAAGAGATAATAATCATTTTCATGCACAGGGTAAGTGCACCAAGATGGTTCCCAAAAAGGGGGCTTAAGTGGCCACTTTTTTTCTGAAATCAGGAAATGTTGACCTTGAACGTGAAATTGAGGATAGTTACACTCAAAATTTTGAGATGGAACCAAAAAAAGGATCAAAATGCTCTTAGTCTACTTTCTAAACTACTAATTTATTTTGAAAATGGTTGAGTTTAAAGGGTTCAAAAGAGGGATGTACACAAATTGGTGTTGTTTTTGTCAGAAAAAAATAACATAGTAATTCTTGTATGACCTTAGCACGGTGAAATTTTTGTACTATTTTTAAAATTGCTACAATAAAAAGTTAGCTAACAGTATCTAGTTGATGCACAATTTTTTTGATAATTTTTTAATGAATATTTGTTTTTTTACTAATTTTCTAAGTGGGTACTTCCTGAAAAGCAAAATTTTGGAAAATAATTGATTTTTTTTTTTTTATAATTTTTTTTGTAGAATGGAGTCTAGTTTCTAAAAATGTAATTTATTTGAAATTTTGATGAACGGTTAATTTATAACAAAAAAAACACCAAACATAGATTTTTGGCTAAAAACAAACATACAAACAAAAAAAATTATGGATGAAAGGCTTAACATTGTCAGAAAGTGAAAAAAATTACATCCTTGGATAGCTAAGAGAGAATCTAACATTACCCATGTGTTCAATTTTGTCGATATTGAACCAAATGCAATTTTGATGATGAGCATAGACCCGATTATGTGAAAATTGTAGAATTTGCAAAAACACATCTATGGCCTCATTGGGAATGCCCTTCAATCCTTTGGGTTGGTATTCCAAGGCAAATACTTTAAATTTTTTCTTTTTTTTTTAATGTGAAATAATGTGAGTGCATTATAACGCGCTCGCGTTATAACACAAGTGCGTTTTTTAAAACTTTTTTGAAAAGTGGCCACAAAATTGCTACCCAACTTCATGCACCCGTCCCACAATAGAAAAATGTCAAATCAAATCCATACAACATGGGCGCATAGTTGGTTATCAAAGTATCACCCATATCTTCCACCCAATGTCCTCCTTCATGTAGAGGAACTAAGTGTTCGATTTTGGGTGAGAGAGATAGCATGGTGAAGAGAATAAATAATAATGGACCATGTACTTCTCAAATAAAATTTCCCAATTATGTTATATACTTCAACTCCCTATATGAATCAAAGATCAAAATGAGCTTAGATGTCAAATTTCATCATCTATAGATTGAGATTATAGAGTTTTGTGATTGAGATTCGAGATATTTACCTCACCAAATGCATATGGAAGATCACAATTAGACCAACGGTAAATATCAAAAGACACACTCTATTTCATGAACTAAGTATGAAGTTCATGAGATTTCTTAAGGGACCATCCAAAATTAGTAATCACATGGGCCCACCTAAGGAATGGATTCTTGCAACTCTTAAGTTTGAACAAGTGCTCCATTAGATTCCTGGTGCATCAGGTAATGCCATCATTTAGGTTGTTACATGAAAACTATGGTATACCTACCTTGTCTGCCATGAAGTCGAACTTGACAATTAAAGTTTAGACTAGAATCTTGATGATACTGAAGATGGAGAGTTATTACTAGTGCATCCATGGTTAATTAGATGAAACAATTGTACAAAAATTATGTGACAAATGTTCCCAAACTATATAAGTATTGTATCTATGAGTATATTCAAGTTTGATAATATTTTAAAAAACTGTGTTAGATTTATTACTCATGCATAAATGTTTAGTTAAAAGTAAATATTTTTAAATGTTTATTCGACAAATGTTTGCAAAATCAATCTTTAAACATAGTATTTATGCTTGAATTCAATCAAATATAAAGTTTAATTCTCTCTTATGAAATTATATTTTTTGGTGGTATTTCAAATGATTTTGGTGACATCCCAACATACTAAGCCATTTAATATGTTATTGAAATGGTTAAATTTTATATTCAAAAATCTATTTGAATGAAATCAAATAATCAACCAATTGCATGAAATCTTGTAAAAGTTTTCATAAATTATTTATCAACTTAAACACATAATACATGGAGATTAATATACTAAATAATGCACAATTTGTATTACTAAAAAATATTATTTTAAAATATTATTTTATGAAAAATTATGGATACTTTTATTTTTATCATTCCAAAATGCTAACCTTAATTTTATTGTTCTTTTATTTTTATCGAATAATTGAATTTAAAATGGGAGATTTACAGAACGAATCAGAAATCATAGTTGAAAGCCCAACTACCTCTATAAGGTCAAATGATTTTGTTGAAACCCCTGTCGACAAATGTGCAAGAACAATTTTAGAGTATTGCAATAAGATCATCAAAGAAATTGAAAATACAAGCTTAATGATTGATGATGTTGAAGAACTAGAAATACTGACAATGGAAGATGTTGCAAAAAAGTTCATGAGGCATATAGTATAGTAGCTGTTTTTCCAAATATGCTCAAAGAAGTATATTGTGATCACTATGAAAATAAAGGTCTTAATACCATTCTCATTGCTGAAGAATTTGTAATGTATTTACACCATTACAATGAGATGCTATTAGTATAAACACTTCTTATTTGACCTTCAAAACTTCTTATATTTACAAACTTTGTACACATTGCAAGAAAGGTTTATTAATTTTGTTTAACTTATATTAGAATAAACATGTTTATATTAGTGTTCCACGGGGACACGTCCCCCCCAAAAAACCCGTGTTTCGTAGAGGGGGATATCTCAGAGACTTGGGGACTTGGGGGGGATGTCCCCCTACCAGCCCACCACCAGCACCACCATCCCACCACTAGTGTCCCTGTCTCCAAGATGCCACTAGGACTTCGAGGATGCTGAGGTGTCCTCAAGACGTCTAGGGGACTCCCAGTTGTCTCCAAGATCTATAATTCTTATACTTATACATCTTTTTATAACTATTTTTTCAAGTAATATATGTATTTCAGCACCCTGCCACCCCCCTGCCGCCCCCAAACTTAAACCCCTTGTCCCCGCGTCCCCGAAACGCGTCCCCCCATCCCCCTGTCCCCATCCCCAAAACCCCGTGGAACACTGGTTTATATACTTTAACAATGATTAAATGTCTTACAAATTTTCAGTGTGTGTATATATATATCAGAGTGCTTTTTTTTCATCTAATTCATTTTGTGATACACAAATCATGAAAATTCAAGCGAATGAAAAATTTTTTGAGCTCCAATGTAGAAGCACTCAATAAAAATGATAATTCTTGGCGTATTATATATATATTAGTATTTAATATATGTATGTTAGTATATTATATTATAATATTATATTATATAATATTATATTATAATATTATATTATATAATATTATATTATAATATTATATAATATAATATAATATAATATAATATAATATAATATTATATAATATAATATAATATTAAATATTATAATATAATATAAAATTTAAATTAAAAATCAATACCACACTTTATTATTTTTTCTTTTTTACTCTCCATTCCCTCACCCTGTATACCGTGCACCCACTTCCTGCTACTTTGCGATAATGCAGGAACATTAATATTTTTTATCACTTTGCTCGCTTACTCACTTTATCTCCTTGATGCACATGCGGGTCAACAGTGCAATAATTTTTTTAATGAATTTATTATATATATTATATAATATTATATTACTATATAATATATATTATTATATAATATATATTATTATATAATATATATTATTATATAATATATATATACATTACATAATATTATATTATTGTATATTATTATATGATATTATATAATTACTATTAAAAAAATTATATTTATATTATAATTTATTTAATATATATAATACATTAAATTATATAAATATAATTTTTTTAATATTAATAAAATAATATTATATGATAATATAATATTATATAATAATATATAATAATATGATATTATATAATAATATATAATAATATAATATAATATAATAATATATAATAATATAATATAATATAATATAATATAATAATATAATATATTATAATAATATAATATATTATAATATATATTATAATATATATTACATTATATAATATCATATTATATTATAATATAATATAATATATTGGTAATATGATATATTATAATACAATCCACTCCCTCAATTCGAAATATTTTTTTTAATTATCCACTTTAATATGATATTGTCTAACTTTTATTTGTGCGACTACTTATTTAGTCATTTTTATTTGTGTGACTAATTATTAGTTGTGTTTTTACCTGATGATCAAATTAGTCATTTATTTAGTCATTTGTAGTTGTGTTGATCAAATTAGTCATTTATTTAGTCATTTGTAGTTGTGTTGCAAAAAATGAGTAGAATTTAGTCATCTTTAGTTGTTGTGACTAAAAGTTTTAGTCACAGTCATTTATTTTCCAAATTCTACTAGTGTCTTATGTAGCTGGTTGTTTGTTCAACTAGACAAGACTATATGCTGCACCATTTAAGGGTGCATACAAAACCTACTCGGTGTCCAAATTAACCCCCCTTTCTTTAAAATATTGCATCATTCTATGCCTAGATGTGAATCAATTTGGTGAAGTATAGAGTGGTTTGATTTGATTTGGTTAATTCTTGAGGCATGTGTGGATGATACCTTGGAGCAATTTTACTTTTCAATATTTTTGATGTTTTATTTTAGAATAGATGTTTAAATTTCATAAAATGTTCAAAGAAAAAGATATGAATGAATGAAAATTTTATTGCAAATCTTTCGATTCCATAATATTGCTGAATGATTAAAGCTAAACTTACTTAAGTGAAAGAAAAATTATTTGAAATTCATTAAATGCTATTGCAAATCTATTGATTTCATGAAATTTTTTTATGACTGGACCGAGAATATCTTTTACTCATCCTTATGATTCCTTTGAAAATTGGAAGTAACCATTTACCCCTAATGATTAACAACATTATCACAATGAACCCTGATGCGAACCTAGTGTGGTCAAGACCTGACACAAATGAGCCTTGGGATTAAGTCGAGTTAGCCTAAGATTTAGGTTGTCTTGGTTCAGTCTTTCGAGTAAAGATGGGTTCCTATAGTCTGTCTGTGAGGATTTATCTACACTATTAGTGTGCGACTAACATTGTGATCAACATGAACTAGTGCTAGAAGGAGGGCCTTTTCATTGTTTTTTTGGTTTTGCTAAGGTTGAAGCTGGAGTCTCACAGAATCACTAAGTCTCGGTCTAGCAATCCTCATGTAACTTTAGTCAAACTTAGTGGTATAAAGTCATCTAGACCTCAAGGGTCTGGAAGTGCAAGTGTGATATCATAAAATGTGACTGTTGTTATACCTACCCCACCCACAACAATGGATTTCTTTAATGTAGAGTCACTGATCCAATTTGCTGTGTGCAATGATCTCTCGAAGAATCCTGAAAAATTATGTCCCAAGTATTACCTTCACAAAGATGCAGAAGAACATATTAGTATCTTTAAGGATGCATGTTTCAGAGCAAGGATACAACATGAAGATGTTGCATGTAGGTTGTTTTTGTATACCTTAAGTGATGAAGTTTACCAGTAGTACATCAACCTACCTCGTAACTCAGTTAGATCGTGGCAAGATATGGAAAGTCAATTTTTAGCTAGGTTTAGAACACCAGTTGATCCTTCCTTGTTATATCACCAGTTTTCTCAAATCAAAAGGTTCAATAGTGAACCTATAATTTTTTTTAATGACATGTTTCAAAAAGCCTATTCTAGGTTGCAAGCACCCTAAGTAGTAGATAATTTGTCCACCATCATAGTTTATTATATGACAGTAGATCCTTTAACTACTATGTTTGTGAAATGAAGGAAAAATCCTCCCATTACTTTACCAGAAGCCTATGCTAAAGCCATAAGTGTGAATTTAGAAATGAAACACCTCAAAATTAGATCGTTGATAAATAGCGAAAATGGATTGAATAACTATCATATTCCGAGCATGAGTGGAGTTCCATTAAATCATCCAATGACTCCTAATACTTTTCCTTTAGTGGTCCAAAATGGGACGTTTCCTCAAAACACTTTCTTTCCATCAAGAAATAGTCAAGCTTTAGTCCCGCACCCTGGTCCAGCTACCACAAAGCTGCATCCTAATGGAAATTATTTCTTTTCGTAGACTCAAGAGAGTCAAAAGGTCAAAACTTCAGATGATAAAGAAGGAATTAAGGAAATCATAACTCAACTAAAAAGATTAACCACAAAGGTTATGCAATTAAGAAATCAAAATTTTTACTCTCAAAGTAATAATCAAAGTTCGTAAAGTCAATTATAGAATGCTCCTAGATCACCTAGACCTTCGAATACATGGCTGAATAATGGAGGAATATCCACACCTTTAGATAACGCTAATTCCTCCGACGATAAACCTATGTCAAAGGTGAATTTAGTTGACCTTGCAATGAATAATTGGTGTCAAATCCATAACACACATGCTCATTCTAAAGTGGACTATATAGTTTAAAACCACATCAGATATTTTTCTGGCTGCTACTCACTACAACAAACAGTGTGACTCTCATCCTCCTAAGGTAAATGAATAAGTTCTAGTAGGATATGACTCTTCTTTGGTTCTTGAAATTTACGAATGTGTTGAGTCACCTGTTGTTGTTAAGAGTCATACTTATGAACACGAAGAAGATAGTTTAGCCATGACTTTAGAAACTTACACGTTTCCTTATTAGGATGAAAATGAACCTTAGGGAAAAGTTGATGAAATTCATGCTTTTCAATAATATCCAAAAGGAGATAGCTATGACCCGATAAGTAACACAAATGGTGGAAGTAAATTCAAAGGGCCTTTGACCACATCAATCCCACCTAATAACTTTAATACTCCACTAGATGATAAATCAAGCAATACGCCAGGGTTACCCAAAGTGACCTCTCAATATAACTCATCGAACATTTTAGGAAGTGAAAAAGTAGACTCTGCTGATTAAAACAATTTGACTAATTATTTAGCGAAAGAGATCAAAAAGATAAAAATTAGCCTCTCTTTATTAGAATTTCTCAAAACGCCTGTGATCAGGAAAGCTTTCTTGAATACCTTAGAAGATTTTCCAAAAGAAAGCAAGTTTAGTAAAGAATTTCATGTGAAGGACAAGTCCATTAAGGAAAAAGACAAAAATATTATTCCTATGGCAGACGTGCAAGTAGCCTTTTATAAAGGAAAAATAGAGTCACCACCATTTTTGCTCACACTGAGAATATTTGTTAAAAATATCCATAATTGCTTAGTAAATTCTGGAGCATCTACCAATGTGATGAATTTTTTCATATCTCAGTCACTAGGTTTAACTTCGACAAACTCCCTGAAGAAAGTTAGTCAACTTGAAAAAACTAAAGTAAATGTAGTCAGAGAATTAACTAATATTCATATGTAACTAGCGTCGGATCCCCGAATTCAATATTATATAGATATTCAAGTTGTTGAGATACATGATACTTATGGGACTCTATTGAGTAGGGATTAGTCCAAGACTTTGAATGGATACATGGCTACAAATTTATTGCATATGTGGCTACCATGGAAAGGATTTTCTAATCAAATCAAGATTGAGAGAGAGCCACACATGAAATATATGATCACTGATTACAATAAAAAAATGAAGTTCTATACATAGATGTAGAACCAAGGGTTTATAAAATTCAAAGTTTAGGAGTTAAAATAGAATAAGTTTTCATATGTAATGCTAAAAAGCATAATCAGATAACTCCCATAACATACATGTTAGTTGAATCAAATTGTGATTCTTCCAACGAAGAGGATAGTTGTTTAGATAAATTTTGGAAGAATATTATTATAGAAGCTCGAAAGAGTGGGGAAATTAAAGATTAACTAAAAATATTTTTGTTGCATGGTTAGTGTAGGCTACACAATTTTGCACACTCAAAAGATAGTTGCATGATGTGGTTAGAAATCATTCACAGAATTGAAATCCATTGTTGTTTAGAAAACATTATGCTTAATAGGTCTGAGCCAGAAGTACTTGGAGATAAGATGTAGGCTAAGGAAAAGATGCAGACCGAAAGAGTTAATTCATCAAACTGCAGAAGATCAAACTTGGACCCTTAAGTTCGATGGATCTAAATCAAAACAAGGAATTGGAATTGGAGTTGATCTCATCAATCCATAAGGTAAGTCTTTTCTTTTCACTTACCAATTACAGTTCCAGTGTACCAACAATGTGGTAGAATATGAGGCCCTCATTCATGGTTTGATGCTCATGATCAAGAAGTTCAAGATTCTTAAGGTGTTTGGTGATTCAGAGCTAGTGGTCAAGCAAGTTCAAAAGTAGTATATTTGTCATTAAAAATGCTAGTCTAGTTACTGACATAGAGTTTGGGACTTCATATAATATTTTGATGCCTTTAACATTACTCACATCCCACAAAGATTCAATCAGAGAGTCGATGCTCTAGCTACTATTGCTAGTGCTCTAGAACCTTTGGATGCTTCTTATTTGAGGAGGTTTACTGTTGAGTTGGTGCAGTTACCCCCAGTTCTTGATAATGCTACAAATTTATAGGTGTTTAAAGATGACCATCACATATTGGAATTTATCACTAACATCGGTATCTTTGAGGCATAGATAATTGAAGAAATAGATCACCTAGATAGTGAAATCCAAGATGAAGAATTAGCTCAAGCTGAAGATAATAACATTTCAGAAGGAATAATTGAGTTGGAGAGACTGTTTGATGTAGATTAGATAGTCCAACAAAAAGACCTGCCCAAAAGTGATGGAGGGCAGTCTGAATTATATAGATTGAATACTAAAGAAGATCCTAAGAAAGTTCTTATAGGGAAGGTATATACCAAAGAAGAAAGAAGAAATATTGCTCAAGCACTCAGAGATTATTGGAAGGTTATAACATAGATATATGAAAATATGAAAACTTATGATACTTCTATTATCACTCATACCATTATGTTAAAGGATGATGGGAAACGTTTCTGACAGAAGCAACGGCCCGTAAATGCACTCTTAGTCTAACCTTTGATCCAAAAGGAAGTACAAAAGATCCTCTCATCTTGGATAATTTTTTCTATTAGACATTCTACTTGGGTGGATTAGTGCCTGTCAGGAAGAATAACGAAGCTATATGACTATGTGTGGATTTATGGAATCTTCATAAGGCATCTGAAAAAGATAATTATCCTTTGCCTTCATTGGAAGAAGCATTCCAAATTGTTAATGTTTCACATATGATGTCCTTCTTGGATGGATTATCTGGATACAATTAGGTAATGGTCACGAAAGAAGATCAAATGAAGACATCGTTCACTACAAAATGAGGAACTTTTGCTTACAAAAGGATGCCATTTAGATTGATAAATGTTAGAGCCACATTCCAGAGAGCTATGGATTATTCCTTCTGAGATTTGATAGGTAAATGTATTATTATATACATGGATGACCTCACGGTATTTTCCAAGAATAGAGGAGATCATGTTTGTGATCTCAGAGCAATATTGCAAAAGTGCGAAACTTATAGAGTTTCACTGAATCCTAAGAAATGTATTTTGAGGTAACTGAAGGAAAACTGTTGTGACACATTATTTATGAAAGAGGTATTTCAATAGACTCAGATAGAGTAAGTTCCTTAAGTACTTAAATTGCATCCCCCAGGAAGTAAAAAAGAATTACAATCGTATTTCGGTAAGATCAATTTCATTCAAAAATTTATTACCGAATTTGCTAAGATAGTGAAACCACTCAATGATAAGTTGAAGAAAGATGCAAAAGGGTGGGTGCAAAAATATGGGGGAACAATTTGTGGCCAATTTTTTTTAAAAATTCTGATCTAGCTCATAATGCAAGTGCATTGTAACGTGAGCACGTTATAATGTGCTCACTTTATGAGCAATTAAAAGCAAAAAAAAAGAGGAAATCGAGCTCATTTGATTTGTGATTTTTTTTTTGCTTGTAGCCAAAAGCCCTTCTTTTGTGCCCTCACATTCTGGGAGGAGTGAATCTTGCAATTTTTTCATCAAATTGTTGCTATTTCATCACCAAGATGCCACCACATCGATGGAGAGGTCGAAGAGGTAAGGATTGTTTGTTTTTTGTTGTGAATTTGTTAGTTTTAGGTTGTTTTTGCTATTTATTTGTTGAATTTGTAGGAAATGATATTGAACCTATAAACCTTCTTCAAAACCCTCCTGAAAATCCTCAACAAGTAGAGCAATAACAACAAGAACAAAATCCTCAATAAGTAGAGCAACAACAACATCAACAAAATCCTCAAGTTCAACAACCACAACAACAATATCCTCCACTAATCCCTCAACATCCTCCTAGCACTTAGCAAAATGTAATGAGTGAAATTGAAAATAATAAAAAACAAATTGAGGAGTGAATCACGAGGTTGAACGATCTAAACGGTTCAACCATGGAAAGAAAAACACTTGCAAATTCACTGAAATAAATGTTAAAACATGTAGATTCAATCAACAAACAATTAACTAGTTAGAAAGATAGGAGGCAGGTAGCTAGGAACTTTTACCAGGATAAATTATCATATAAAGATCTAAAAGATCTAAAAATTACAAAATTAGATTTGTGCTCTTTATTCACTGACCCACACACAAATGCAAATATTACCCTCAATGTGAAGAGGTTTCTTATCTATTGGTGTCACCACCAATAGATTAGGACCTTTTTTTGGGATAGGTGTTACATGGTTTTTGATTACCCACCATGCAACAATTATGAAGTACCATAATATTTCCTAAGGAAACTATACTGTGAGTTCATCCTGAAAAAATCCTGAATTATTTTGATATGAGGGACTTCCAAGGGAGAGGTGGGGGGTCGGTTCAAGATAGACCTAGTGCACATCAGGGTCCTAGGTGGCAAGCGATATGACCTCTCGCTAGGTCACCTCATGAGCACATCATTATCCATTCCATCACGAAGGAGAGTGCCAAGGTAGACACTTTGCATGCCATCAACTCTTTGACCCATAGTGTCATCCAACATGCCAACCCTATACTACAGCGCCATCCAGGTGAGTCTTTGAGTGGTGGACTTTGATCCCATTTGTGTTAGGCTTGTGGGGTGACTTGTTCATATGACCACATTGAAACTCAAGAGGCTGCTACGCATGATACATCTGTAGCTTTGGAGATGGAAAGGGTAGCTGGCATTTTGAATGAGGCCTATGGCATTGATACTCAGGTAAATGTTAGCATGTTTATTGAATTGAATTTATTAAATTTCAATTTTGAAATGAAAGATTAACTAATTTAGTTTTATGATTTTAATAAAATTTTAGGGTCATAGTGTTGATACTAGATACACCGGCCCTACATCCACTTATTATTCCACTACATCTACCATTGAGGTATGTAACTAGTAAACAATTATAAATTTATTACATGTTAATATAATTGTTTTATGAATAGTATTCTAATATGTGATTTTGGATGTTGAATAGGCTAATATTGGAGGTTTCAAGGGAACACCTCCCAGTGCTAGTGGATTTAGACAAACCTACACACAAGTAATAGAATAAAGAGTTTAATGAAAATTACTTAATAGATTTGTGTAGTTTATATTCATATCATTGATTACATTGCATTGCACATCTTTCAAACTCAAAGCATTACTTCACATTCCATAACTAATAACTAGATGTTGATAGATGAAAAAAATTCAACTACAATATAGTTGTTTAGAAAGTCAACATAAGCAGTGATGCAATTACTTCACATGGCATAAGTAATAAGTAGGAGCACTTCCAATTGCATTTGCTTGTCATGGAATTCCATGAGACCACTTTTTATTGAGGCATCTTTTCAAACAATTCACAGCCTTATCTATGCTATGGATGCTTGGAAGAAATATATGAAAGAATAATAGTAAGCAATAGCATATCACCATGAGACCCAATTTCTTTGAGGTATTTTTTCAAACAACTCAACGCCTTTTCTATGCTACCACATTTTCCATACATGTCTACTAAAGCATTTAATCAAACAATGCATTTCTTTGCTGCTATGGCTAAAAGCCTAAAAAAGGTGCTTTCCAACAAACTATGGATACTTGGAAAAAATCTATCAAAGAATAATAGTAAGAAATAGCATAGACAAGGTAGTGAGTAGTTTGAAAAAATGCCTGAAGAAATATGGTCTCATAGTGATGGAATGCCATTCCATCACCATGAGACCACATTTCTTCGAGGCATTTCTTCAAATAGCTCACCACCTTTTCTATGCTACCACATTTTCTATACATGTGTACCAAATAATTTTATCAAAATACTCACTTCCTTGCTACTATGGCTAAAAGCCTAAAACAAGTGCTTTCCAACAAACTATGGATGCTTGGAAAAAATCTACCAAAGCATAATAGTAAGCAATATCATAGTCAAGGAAGTGAGTAGTATGAAAAAATGCCTTGAAGAAATGTGGTCTCATGGTGATGGAATGCCATTCCATCACTATGAGACCACATTTTTCTGAGAAATTTTTTCAAACAACTCACTGCTTGAAGAATAGAAACCAACCCTTTAGCCAAAATTCCCCTCCAAATTCTTTTCAAGGTCCTCATCCTCAATTTACCAATGCATGGAACCTTACACCTTTTATTCCACTTGTTCATGTCCCCACCCCTCCCTCTTCATGTCATGGTCGTCCTCCATCTCATAACCAAGATCACACTATACCATCCACCCCATCCTAGCATAATACCATAGAGAAGGCAATGAACTATTTGAAAAAATGCCTCAAAGAAATGCGATCTTATGGTGATGGAATGCCATGAAAATTTTGTTTGTAATGACATTCCATCACCATGAGACCCCATTTCTTTGAGGAATTTTTTCAAACATGTCACTTCCTTCTCTATGCCACCACAATTATCGTACACATCTATGAAAGAATTTTATCAAACGGTTCACCGCCTTGCTACTATGGGTAAAAGACTAGAAAAAGGTGCTTTCGAACAAAGCTATGGATAGGGAAAATAGTAAGTATGGTACTCAAAAATATATAGTTTAATAAGTACTCAAAATTTTGTTCATTATCTCATACTTTATAAGCCATGACATGGATCACTATTGTAGTTTTTGTGATTGAATAATTTGTTGTTTTATTTTTAGATGTTGCAAGCAGATACACCTTCGAATGTTCATAGGGAAATGGAGTTCGGTGTTTCATTTTCTATAGACTCCTTGATGACTCTCATATAGGAGGTATGAGGTAAATTACTAATTTTCAATGTACATTTATTGTTATAGCTGTTAGTTAGTGAAAAATCAAACCATTATTGATTCGTAGTTTAATTTCTCTTTGGGTGGTTTCTATAGGGATTCAACATACCTCAACATGAGAATTTGAATATTTATCTCATGGAGAGTGATCATCAGATGGCGGTAAGTGATTATTTTGTTAAATAAATCATTTTTTATAATGTAATTTCTATATATTAATGTCTTTACTTGCTATTGTAATAGATAAGACTTGACCAAGAACTAAACCCTAGGAGGAGCACCAGAAGCACTCCTCGACCTCAGAATAAATGAGTGATAGACCTATCGCCATCTGATCGATAAGCAAAGGGAAAGAGTTTATTTCGAGAGCATGTAGAGCAATGACTTTTGATTCCAGAGCCCTTTGTTGTATGCCTATATGACATTTTTGTACATATTTTGTATTGGATATATTTGACATTGTATGCCTATATGACATTATTCTAAGCCTATATGGATATTTTGTATATTTTTTATACTTATATCGACATGTATTGATGTATTCCTACATGAATATTTGGTTAATACAAATCTTTTTTATCGATGGTGTCCATATTTACATTATAAATCAATGGTTCAATAGATATAAGTTACGTGTATTCAAGTGTATACTTTACAACTTACATGTATAATTTGTGACGTACATGTATTCCAATGCATACTTTGTGACTTATGTGTTTTCATGTGTATACCTTGTATTCATGCATATACTTTGTATTAATTTGTGTATACTATGTATTCGTGTGAATACTTCAAGGATTACGTGTTTTTGAGTACTTTTGCTTCCCTTATTCACATGTATGCTTGACTTATTCACATGTATACTTATTAATAGGTTAGACCTAGCATTGATAATTGTTGTCCTTCATGGTTTGTCTTGAATATTTATTGATTGATGCTAAACAATTTTATTAGTTGATGCTAAACAACTTCAATATTTCTAGGAATAATAATAGAGTTACAAATTCCAAAAAAGAACAAATTAAAAAGAAAAGATTAACTGTAAATAAATGCATTGTTTATTAACTTGATAATTGATTAAGAATGAGTATAATATATATCAAGATATGAGCCTTCTAGAATGACAACTTCCAACTAGAAAATAGGAAAAACATTCCCAATACTTTGAAAGCAATAAACCACCCAAAAAGGGACCAATGCAATTCCATAGGCAGGCGGATAGTTCATAAGCATCAATTTTGATTAATAGCCCATCAAAGATTGATGCACTTTGGCACTTTGACCCAAGGGATCGAGGATTGAGCGTAGCTCGGATGATTTTGTGTGTTTGAGTGTAAAGGAGGACCATTCCTATTATAAGCACCCATCTAGATGTGTTGGAATAGTCTTTGGTCACATAAGTTGCACTTGCACCACTTTGCAACTTTACACTACTTGCATTTGACACTTTTTCCATCAAGTGAATATTGGAAACCACGGGAAAATGACTTTGAGATAACAAAAACTAAGAGAGGTTATTGTAGAGGGGCCCAATGCAATCTTGTAGGCTAGAAGAGTTTGTAAGCATCATGGTTTATGAGTAATAGCTTGTCAAAGATTTCTACCCTTTTGCACTTTAGACCCTTAGGGATCATGTCGTTGAACATAGCTAAGCGAGTGCATGTTTGGGTACAAAAGAGGACCATGAATTGTAAATGTACCCATCAGATGTGTTGGAATGGTTTTGGTCACACAAGTTGTAGAAAAAGTTGCACCACTTTGCAACTTTACACTACTTGCATTTGACACTTTTTCCATCAAGTGAAAACTAGACACCAGAGAAATAGATCTAAGATAAAAAATTGAGAGAGGTTATTCTAGAGGGCCCAACACAATCCTGTAGGCTCAACGAAGAGTTCGTAAAGCATCATGGTTTCCAAGTAATGGCAGTCAAAGATTGTTTCCCTTTTGCACTTTGGACCCTTAAGGGATCGTGTTGAACATAGCTCAGAGTGATTTGGAATGTTTGGGTGTGAAAGAGGATTATTCCTAGCTTAAAAATACCCATATAGACACATTGGAAAAATTCGTTTAGTCACACGAGTTTTCGAACGAAAGTTGCACCACTTTACAACTTTACATTACTTGCATTTGACACTTTTTCCATCAAGTAAAAACTGGACGCCACAGGAAAATGACTTTGAGATAACAAAAATTGAGAGAGGATTGTAGAGGGGCCCAACAAAATCTCATAGGATCATATTAAGAGTTCGTAAGCACCATGATTTTTGAGTAATAGCCCGTCAAAAATTGTTGCTCTTTTGCACTTTGGACCCTTAAAAGATCGAGCCAGTTGAACATAGCTCACAGAAATTCCATGTGTTTGTGTGTGAAAGAGGACCATTCCTAGTTTAAATGTACCTATCCAAATGGATTGGAATAGTCCATTTGGTCACACGAGTTGCAAAACAAAAGTTGCACCACTTTGCAACTTTACACTGCTTGCAATTGACACTTTTTCCATCAAGTCAAAATTGGACACCACGGAAAAATGACTCTGAGATAACAAAAACCGAGAGAGGTTATTGTAGAGGTTCCCTACGTGATCTCAATGCCTCATATATTATTCTTGTAACTAACATGGTATCCAGGTAACATGCCATCAAATATTTCTGCCCTTTTGCAATTTGGGTTGTTAAGGGATTATGTTGCATGAATTACAAATGTTTGAGGGCAACAATAAATTTCAAATTTTGAGTAAATCTCATTACAAATGTTTATTTGAATAGAATGTATGCTATATTGATATTGATATATAATCATTAGATTGATTTATTTTAATAAATGAAGTTTTTATAATAAGTTAGTCAATTGGTGCTAGTTATAATAGGGAGATAATAAAAGAAGAAAAATGATGATTAGTAACCATCAATGGTTATTACACTCACTATATTAATAATATGATGTTTAAAATAAAACAAGATTTTTTTGGCTATCCTAATTCTTCTATTTGTGCTACAGTTGTCTAATATGCTTCATACACTATTTTGAAACCCAAGTGCTTGTACTTGTAGGCACAATGCCTTAGGTACTCCATTCTCACAGATCTTTTACAATGTCACTCATACTGTTGGAACTGTAAAATTCTGATGATTCTTCATGTTGTTCATACCCATGCATTTTCCAAATGAGTCCTACCTTGAGCACAATTTCCTCTCTTCATGATATTTTACCCATATTTTTCCCATATAGCCCCATAAAATCCATTGAGTCTTGAATAATTCATATCATGGTCTATATCGGCATGAGGATTCTAGGGTCTCCCTGATCCATTTTGTATTTTCTGCTGATAAACGTCTATGTTGCCTATCGGCAAGACGTTTTTGGTGTCACAGCAATCAAAGTTTACTTACAGGCATCGCTCGGCAGGACTACTTCATGGTTTTGGCGATAGAGGATGATTCATATCGGCAGGAGGGCCACCGTCAGACTGGGGTCTCACCGATTGCATTATATCTTAGCGAATAGCACATTGATCAACATATCAGCATGAGATTGGTCCTCGGTGTAGGCTCTTACCGAACTCATTATGTCTCGCCGACCGGCACAAAAAGAAATTTTTGGTGAGAAACTTTTTCATCGAAGTGAGGTCATAGCGAAAAGGTTTATGTCTTGCCGACCATGTGCGTGTGGACTTGTTTTGGCCAAACCAAAAGTCTTCCGAGTAATGTCATAGCGAATTTTTTTTTCTCACCAACTATCGGGGTCCAAGCATGCACTTCGAGCAAACAAAGCATATTCGGGATGAAGTCATGCCGAGGTTATTGTGTCTTGTCGACCGTTGATAATGAAATACATTTTGGTAAGACTCATGACCTTCAATGTAGAGTCTCAGCGAACTCGTCTGGTCTTGCCGATAAAGTCTAATGAATGGTTTTCAGTGTGAGAACAATATTGTCTCGTCGAAAGGGAATGAAAGATATGTCTCGGTGAGAGTATGATTTTATCTCAGTGACACGCAAGATGGATGAAGACTTTCAGAAAGACATAATATGCTCTACGAGAGGTCTCCCCAATATCATAAAGTCACAGCAAAGCAGAAGAAATAAAGGAACTTCTGGTGAAACATAATGTGATCTACATGAGGTCTCCCTGATATCAGGAGGTTATGGCGACAGTGAATGAAAAAAAAGGAGCACATCGGCGAGAGATATCCTTGTGTCTCAGCGAATGGAAAACACATAAAGAAAAACATAATCGGTAACATATTTTGTAGACTGTGTGATATCTCCCCGAAAATAAGATGTCACAATGAACACAAAGAACTAAGGGATGACTAACGGCGATACATTTTCCTTTGGCATAGCTATGGAGTGTCTTGATGACTATTTTGCAAAGAGCCCAAATATTGTTGGCCAACGTTTGGAATGTAAAGCGACATGTCTGATCATATACAAATGTATAAATATTCATTCCCGATTGTGAAAAGGGGGAGAGTAGGTAGAGTAAATAGGGTAGATAATATATAGTGGGAATTTTTTTTCCATAGAACAGAGACCATGATGCATGTTTTCAAAATGGAGTTTTTAATAAGAATCAGTTGATGTCGCAGCTCACTTTTGGTGTCAATTGTCTGTTGAATTTATTGAAAGTATTACTAAGTTGTCTCCACAATTGATTCTTTCTGGTTATTTAAATTGAATGTAACAAGTTTATATTTAGTTTATCAGTGCACATTTGCTATATCTGTGTGGTTGATTGATCGGTTCTTTCAAGGAGGGATTATATCCTTTTAATTAACCATAGTAATCAGGAGAGTTCATCTGGATCAGTAAGAAGAACTTAATAATCACAGTCTTGCATGTTTATACAAGTTATAAACAAAACATATGCCAAAAAATTTGAGTATTCTCCAGAAATAAGTTGCCCATTACTATTTCATTTGAATCCGCATACCCAATAAGGAACTAGTCTTTGCATTTCACCATTTAGATTCATTCATATTTTTTACATCTGTTAACTGAGCATACTAAGATTTAGTTTTAAATATTGCTATACAATCTGTACCAAATTTGATTTCATTTTTCCACTTCCATCTGCCATTGTGGAAAAATCACTGCAAGAGAGAAGATCATAAGTCAAGTCTGCCCAATTCATATAGGTACACCCGCCTAGGTCTAACAACACATGAAGAGTAGAGGGTCTAAATCTTTTGAACTTGTCTGTTACCCTAAAATTTTGTGAAAGCTTAGCAACCTTTCGTGGTTCAAACCTGCATTTTTGAGAGCTAAGAAATTGGCAATTCTGCTAGGGACAAATGAATTCAGAATCAAGGCCTTAATCATACAGTTAGAAAATTTGTACAAACTCCACTGGGAATAAGAAGTAACAAAATTTTTCTCACTTTCAAAAAAGTGAGTGGCGACTCTGATAAAAACACTGCAACATAAATGGAAGATCTCAATACAGGGGAGATCATACTGGAGCTCCTGCTGGAAGCAGTAAGTGGACACGTAGGGATGATAGGGTTGATAAGGGTAAAAGGATAAATGAAGACATGTGCATGACGATCAAAGATAAAGCATCAATACCACATTGTGAAACATATGACCTTTATGATACATGGAAAGATAATTCAAGTGTAGAGCCTTATACCCTAGAAGATCAAAGAAACCCTTTCTACGATCCTCAGAAATAGGCTGAGTTTAGAGCCGAACTCGAGGCTGAACGAGTCAGAATTCAACATGAATATGATAAAATGGAAGGTAATCAGAATGGACCCATTGATCTTGAAACTCCTCAAAAAGATTATGAATCTTTAACATATGATGAAGTAAAAGCACGATTTGAATCTCAATGAAAGGAAAGAGAAGAATAGGAGAAGGCCCAAATGATACAAGCTATGAGAGAATTCAAATTGCAGAAAACTTAGAACATTACTCAAATAGCTGATTGCCTCCCAAAGTATGTACCACCTCATAAATAGGGTAATCACGGTGCAGGACCTTCTGATCCACTAGGGGTCCCTCACCACCAAGTTGGGAATCAATATAGACAACCAAATCATCCACCTCATATTCCCACACAATATACATACACACAGCCACCTCATGGTCAGCATCATGTGCCACATCATAATACACAATATAATAACACGATGTACCAATATCACTACCCACCTAACCCTCCCCCTCATCAATATACCACAATGATCAGACAATTTGATTTGGCAGGGTTTCAGTTATACCCCTACCCTATGGATGGAAGTTGGAGAGGTCTGGTGCCTAAGTTTACAGGGAGTAGTGCAATTTCTGCTGAAGACCATTTAAGGAGTTTCAATGCCTTCATTTAGGATTTGGATATAATTTATGAAGATTTACATATGAGACTGTTCATGATGTCGCTTATTGAAGAAGCTAGGGATTGGTTCAACAGCCTAGCAACAACCTCTATTGATTCTCTCCAAATATTTCATGACCGATTCCTCAAGCAATATGGGAATCAAAGTGCACCTGATGCGGCTCTTCATGAATTGATGCAAATTCAAAAAAAATAGAATGACTCAATTTATGATTTCAATCGAAGATTCAATAAACTACAGAATAAAATACCTCCTGGATCAAAATTGCCAGACTTTGTGGCATTGAGTGTTTATTTGAATGCGTTCGATCTAAAATAGGGTATGAACTGAGAAATAGGTTCCCAAGAGACTTGGCTGAAGCTCAGAAGACATCATTAACAATTGAAAACAATAGGAGGGTTGCTGGGATAATTGATAAAACAGACAATCATAGGGCTCCTCAACAAACAAATAATTATCAATATAAATATGAGAACACATACATAAATGAAAGGCCTAGGTTACATGACATGCCCTATAACACAAACTAGAAAGATGAGAAACCTACAACAGATAGGCCTAGAAACAAGGAGACTCCTGATCCATTATAGAAGAAGGGAACATACATGGTGAATAACAATTATTTTTGTGAAATTTGTAATAAGCCACATTCCCCAGATTATTGTGTTGTAGCCCAAAGAATGCAAGAGGAAGGAATGCTGATGGGAAATGATGGAGAAGATCACAAAGTGTATTTGACTTCAAATACTTTTTACCGTGTTAAGGAGAGATACTCATCTTCAGAGGATGAAGGTTATGAGTATGATGTTTTAAATCAGAAGTACAATGTCCACATGGTTGAACAACAGATCCTTTATGATTCTGAGGATGATTATGCAGAACCACATTCTAATGAGATGCCTACTGAGGGCAGCATGAGGAAACTCACTGAAGAAGAAATAGAGAGATTAACTGTTGTTGCAGTTGAAGAAGCAACGAGTAAGTACTGGTTGAGAAACATGACAGTAAATGAGAAGGAAGGTGTCCCCAGGGGAATATTTATGAAGGATCAAAAGGTGACACAAGGAGCTTCGAAGAAAACATAAAAGAAACAAAATGATAGAAGTAAACAGAAGCCTGTCCCAAATGAGGAAGTAAGGGAACTACACAAAGAAATGCAAAAGCCTGATCAGCCAAATAAAGGAGAAAAGGAAGAAAACAAAGGAGAAACACCAGAGTAAAAGAAGATGGTTAAAGTAGAGGGTTCTTCTTTTGACTTCACTCAGGCTCTATCTCAGGTAAAAATGTCTATGCCATTACTTGAGATGATGAAAATTAAGGAATACTGAGACAGTACTGTCCAATTAATAACAAATGGGAATGAAAGACATGTGAATTATGAAAGTAAGATGGCCACTAAAACTATTAATAAGCAAGAGAAAGTAAATATCCCAAAAGTATGCCTTAATAATTCAATATTAAGTTCCCCATATGTTGATCCTTTTTTCACTACATTACTAATAAGTAACAAGTTGTTGAGGAATTGCATGATAGACTCTGGTGCTGCTATAAATATTATGCCAATAGGAGTAATGAAATAGCTTGGTATGTGGGTGGATACTACTGGAGGGAAGTGCTATGCAATGGATAACAGATCTATTCCTATGGTGGGTATAATGAGAGATGTTGAAGTTAAGTTAGCTGCTTATCCTCAAGTGGCCTATAATATTGATATAATGGTAATAGACACCCCTCCTTAGTTTGGTATGCTTTTATCAAGATAGTGGACAACGACTGTTGGTGGAAATGTCCAGTTTGATCTGTCATATGCAACAATTCCAGTTAATAGTCAAGAAATGAAGTTGTACAGAGAACCAAGAATGAATCAGGTTGTTGACTATGTGCCACAAGATCAAATCAATTGTTTTTGTGATGTTGATCTTGGGAGTTTTAATATAGAACCAGCCCAGCCAGAGTTGGTCAATACTGACCCAATTGAGAAGCATATTACACAAAGCTACAATGGTGTGTGGAATATGTACTTTGATGGAGCCTACAACCAAGAAGGTAATGGATCAGGGATAGTATTTGTTTCACTTGAAGGTATTACCTTTAAGTATTCATTCTTGTTAACATTTGAATGTACAAACAATGTGGCAGAATATGAAGCTTTATTAATAGGACTGAATATAGCTATGAAACATAAAATCAAGTTGTTAGCTGTTCTTGGGGATTCAGAGTTGGTTGTTTCACAAATTAAGTCAAAATATACAGCAAAGCACAAAATACTGAAGCAATACAGAAATGTTGTATGGGATACAATTGAGTTTTTTGATGCCTTCTCAATTGAGTGGATTGATAGGTCAAAAAACATAATGGCTGATTTTTTAGCAAATGTGGCGCTAAAAAGGGATGAAATTACATTGGCTGGAGTATCACAAATTGAGTTCAAGACAAGGCCTGCAGTCCCTGATAATATATATAGTTGGCAGGTCTTTAATGATGATACTGATATTTTGAAGTTCCTCCATTGCATAGATCAATATGAAGCATAGGAAATCAATTTCAATGCCTTTGTTGAAGAAGCAGATGGGAAGCAAACAGTATTTGGGAAGGAGATCTTATAGCTTAAAACAAATAAGCTTCCTAAGGGCTTAGTGGCATTGGAGAGGGTGTATGAGGGAAATGATCAATCCCTCATGAAGCAAACACCAGTCAAAAGATAAGCCCTACAATTAGAAGAATGCTGATAGAGTTGTTGAGAAAATATAAACATGTGTTCTTTGAATGCTTATGAGAAGATCTAGAAACTACGAGGAGAAGATTTTTTCAGCATAAGAAATACCAAATAAAAGCCAGGATGCTAAGCCGTTTTAGACGAGAAAAGACCCCATAAATCCAACATTGGAGCCTAAAAGTGCAAGAAGAATTAGGAAAGAAAGCTCCAGATGAGTATTAAACCAGTAAGAAGCTGTGATGGGTCTCCCAGGCGGATGTTGCAAGAGAAAAAATGGAGATGCCAAGGCTGTCGCGTTTCAGAAATCTAAACATGGCATCCCTCAAAAGATAATTATCCTCTACCCAATAATAGGCTATATTGCATAAAAGTTGTGAGGTCTGACTAGCTTTATCTATGTCAGTGGATGGGTTTTATTTGCCAAGGTTCACGTCCAAAGAAATCCCCGAGCAATACAAGATGGATTCCCTTGTGACTCCTTGAGGAACATATGTATACATAGAAAAATTCCATTTGGTCTTTACAAAATGCAAGAACAACAAACTATGGATGTAGCATTTGCAAGATTTGATCAAATACTATCATAATTGGGGTATTATTAGGATGACCTCACTGCTTACTCAAAGAAGGCTGAAGATCATGTACAACATCTGGAGAAGGTATTTATTAAAGCCCTAGATTATGGTATCAGTTTGAATCCTAAGAAGTGTTAGTTTGCAGTCATAGAAGGTAAGCTCTTGGGACATATCGTTTCAAAGGAAGGGATTAAGATACATCCTAAGAGGGTTGAGGCCATTGATAAAATTCTTGTCCCTAAAACTGTTAAGGCCATACAGTCATTCTTTGGACAGATTAATTTTGTTAGGAGATTCATTTCTAACTTTGTTGAGATCATTAAACCCATGTCAAAAATGTTGAAGAAAGGACAAAAGGTAGAGTGGACTGCGGAAGCCTTGGAAGCTTTTATATCCATTAAAAGAGCCATCAAGGAGGCTCCTGTCCTTAAATCTCCTGATTTTGCAAAACCTTTTCAGATATTTTCATTTGCTTCAATGCACACTATTGTTGTTGTTATGTTACAAAATAATGAGGATGGTTATGAATAGCCTGTGTCTTTCTTCAGTAAGTCATTGCAGGGGTTTGAATTAAAGTATGATATAATGGAAAAATAGGCATTTGCATTAGTAAAAGCTTTGAAATCTTTCAGGCCATATCTTGTTGGAGCAAAGGTGGTTGGTTATGTCCCTCATGTAGCTATCAAGGACATTCTGACATAGTCTGAAGTAACAAGAAAAAGATGTAGATGGATTAATAAAATCCAAGAGCTTTACATGGAGATGCAAATCACTAAACTGGTTAGAGGTTTGGGCTTAGCTAAGTTAATGGTAGAAGTGAACATTGAAGCAAATCAAATTTGCAATGTAGAAAATGAAGAAAATACAATTTCAAGAATTGAGCATACTCCATGGTATACGGATATCATGCATTACCTTAAATACATGAAGTGTCCAGAGGGATTGAATGACAGCCAAAAAAGAACTCTGAAGTTGCAGGAATCTAAGTATGTTTTTATGGATGGGGATTTGTTTTGGAAGAATAGGGATGGTATACTATTGTTATGTCTAGATGAATCACAAGCCAGACATGTCTTAAGTGAAATGCATGAAGGAGTTTGTGGAGGACATTACTCAACAAAGACAACTGCGCATAAAATTCTTAGGGCAGGGTATTACTGGCCAAAGGTTTTTAATGATTATTTTACATATGTAAGAAAATGTGAGGCTTGCCAAAAAAATTCTGGAGAACTGAAGTATCAGGGAGCTTTTCCACTTTGACCCTTGTAGGCTGATGCCCCTTTTCATCAATGGGGAATTGATTTCATTGGAGAGATACAAGAAAAATCAAGTGGTGGACATAGATGGATACTGGTGGCCACTGATTATTTTACCAAATGGGTAGAAGCAATCCCAACTAAACAGGCTACAAGTAGAGTTGTGACAAATTTTCTAATGGACAACATCATTACTAGATTTGGTACACCACTAAGACTAATTACTAATAATGGGATGTGTTTTAAATTAGATGAATTCAATAAAATTTGTAGCACATATGGCATTACCATTTCTTATGCAGCTCCTTACCATCCACAAGCTAATGATCAAGTAGAGTCGAGTAATAAGAGTCTTCTAAAGATTATAAGGAGGATGTTAGGTCAGAACAAGAAAGCTTGGGATTCAAAATTAAAACTGGCTGTTTGGGCTAATAAGATTACAGTAAAAAAGGCAATTGGAAAATCTCCATTTGAGTTGGTGTATGGAACACAAGCCAGGATGCCTTTACATAACTTGTTACCAGTTTACAAGTTTATTCTTCAGGAGGATGTAGATATTCCAGAGCCTATGGAGGAGAGAATGGAACAACTAGTTGAATTGGATGAGATAAGACAAGGAGCTCAAAATTAGAACATAAAGTTACAAACATAGATGAAGTATCTATTTGATAAAAGGGAAAAGGATAGAAAATTTGAGGAGAGTGATTTGGTACTAATGTGGAATGCAAGGTGTCAGGAGAAGGGAAAACATGGAAAATTTGAAGCCTTGTATCTAGGACCTTTTGCGATTGTTGGAAAGAGAGGTGAAGATTCATACTATCTACAAAATATGGCTGGTGAAAATCAGGAATTGCTTGTACATGGGAAATTTCTGAAGCATTTTTTCTCTTAAACAACACAGAGGATTAAGGGTTTCCAGTGCATGGACAACTCTTGATGATCCTCTTTAAAATTCTTTTCCATGCACAATAGTCTAGGAAATAAAGGAGCAGGACTTGCCAGTACATGGACAATCCTGATTTTCCTTCTTTCAAAATAATTTTTACATGTACAGTAGTTTAGGGTTCTATTCATCTCCATCTCCATTTTGCATTCATTTCCATTCATTCCATCTTGCTCACATCATCCATCACCTTTATTTTTGTTTTCTCACCCAAAGATCTGGATCCTTGTAATGGTCTTACTATCATTCATCCCCAGACGGAGCCACTATTGGAACTGTAAAATTCTGATGATTCTTCATGTTGTTCATACCCATGCATTTTCCAAATGAGTCCTACCTTGAGCACAATTTCCTCTCCTCATGATATTTTACCCATATTTTTCTCATATAGCCCCATAAAATCCATTGAGTCTTGAATAATTCACATTGTGGTCTATATCGGCATGAGGATACCAGGGTCTCCCCGATCCATTTTGTGTTTTCTACAGATAAACGTCTGTGTTTCCTATCGGCAAGACATTTTTGGTGTCACAGTGATCGAAGTTTACTTACAGACACCGCTCGGTAGGACTTCTTCATGTTTTTGGCGACAGAGGATGATTCATATTGGCAGGAGGGCCACCATTGGACTGGGGTCTCACCGATTGCATTATATCTTAGTGACTAGCACATTGATCAACATATCGACATGAGATTGGTCCTCGGTGTAGGCTCTTACCGAACTCATTATTTCTCGCCGACCAGCACAAGAAATAACTTTTCAGTGAGAAACTTTTTCATCAAAGTGAGGTCATAGCGAAAAAGTTTATGTCTTTCTGACCATGTGCACATGGACTTGTTTCAGCCAAACCAAAAGTCTTCAGAGTAATGTCATAGCGAATCTTTTTTGTCTTACCGAATATCGGGGTCCAAGCATGCACTTCAGGTAAACAAAGCGTATTCAGGATGAAGTCATGGTGAGGTTGTTGTGTCTTTCTGACCACTGATAATGAAATACATTTTGGTAAGACTCACGAGTTTTGATGTAGAGTCTCATCAAACCTGTCTGGTCTTGCCGATAAAGTCTAATGAATGGTTTTCGGTGTGAGAACAATATTGTCTCGGAGAAAAAGCGAATGAAAGATACATCTCAGTGAGAGTATGCTTTTGTCTTAGTGACATGCAAGATGGATGAAGACTTTCGGAAAGACATAATATGCTCTATGAGAGGTCTCCCCGATATCATAAAGTCACAGCGAAGCGGAAGAAATAAAGGAACTTTTAGTGAAACATAATGTGATCTACATGAGGTCTCCCCGATATCAGTAGGTTATGGGGACAATGAATGAAACAAAAGGAGCACATCGGTGAGAGATATCCTTGTGTCTCAGCAAATGGAAAACACCTAAAGAAAAACATAATTGGTAACATATTTTGTAGACTGTGTGATGTCTCCCCGAAAATAAGATGTCACAGTGAACACAAAGAACTAAGGGATGACTGACAACAATACATTTTCCTTCGGCATAGCAATGGAGTGTCTCGGCGACTGTTTTGCAAAGAGCCCAAATACTGTTGGTCGACATTTGGAATGTGAAGCGACATGTCTGTTCAGATACAGATGTATAAATATTCATTC
>VDFB02379711.1:257179366-257199709 GCA_007258455.2 Sequoia sempervirens | reverse complement strand
AGTGAATTTTCCTAAATGATATAGTGTACTCTACATTTAGAGACGAATGTACATTCTAACCGCAAATACACAAGGAAAAACCACACTCCAATTAACTCTTTTACCTGTTTGAACATGTATAAGGCAAAAATATATATAAAGTAATTAATGCCTTATTTCATAAATAGGATTGAAGAAAACTACTTAGAAAAGAGAAAATGGCAGGCCAGTTGCTTGTTCAATTTCTGACGTGGACTCCTCTACTGATATCCACTGCCAATGCTTATTGTGATCTCCCCATTCGATGGACAAAGAATGCACAAATGATTTCAAGCCTATTTTTCCTGTCGATTGATCCAACCAAACGCTTTGTATTGTTCGAAAAAGCCAAATAAATACCAATCGATTCAACACAAGGAAAGATGGGATTGCTCACGCATATTACATGTTTCTCCTCTTCTATCTTAATTGAATTGCAAAGAGTGACATAGATTTCTTTCTTTAACAAGTAGCCCTTCTTTGCGACAACCCTAGAAAGGAATTTATGGTAATGAATGACTAATATAGTATTCATTATATTAATCACAATTTATGTAGTGAGAAACATAATTTACTCATATCTGGTAATGGATATTGTTTATATAAACATAGAAATATCCCTAAAGCCTGTTGTTTTTCCTTTATGAGCATTACAGAAAAACAAAGTTGTAGTAGCTACATTCAAAATATTAACTCTCAATAGAGTGTAAGTCTAAATGAACCCATCACAACCACAGAAACATTAAAGAGAATACTCTGGCATGATAACTCACCTACTATCCCTGCCACATGCTAAAGCGTTGAGAAGTGAATATCCTACAGTCAAGAGTCACTATAGCAATCCACTATGTGCAAAAGACGATGCATTCATCTCAGAATATATCATGGTTGTGACATTGCCAAGAAATCTTCACTACAACAATTCCTATAAAAACACTTATTTAAATCACTTGCCCAACTCATAAATAAAATGCATTGCTTCTACCAACTCATAAAGAAAATACCAGCTTTAATCATTACTCACTTCATTTCCATTGTAACTGCCAAAAAATTGTAGAACGCTAGTGCTAATTGCTAGTCACTTCATTCCCATCGCAATCGCCCGCAATGCACATCAAAATAAATCACACCATGTTTTTACGTACACAAGTTCATGCTACCACTATAGGAACGCCTCTCAGCCTAATAAGTATACACGTTGTATCCATGTAGAAAGATAGTCTATAGCATTGGACTTTCTGCTGAAATATGAAAAGAAGACATGAGAAATCATCATTAATGTAAATATGTGTTTGTTTATCCATATTGTTATGTGATTTAATTGTCAAATTAAATTGTCGATAACCATTTTAAGAAAGAGGTGTGTGAACATACATTGCATGTTATCTATATGGAAAATGTTTATTTTATTAAAAAATCTTTGGCCAAAGTAATGCAAAATCACTCCTTGCATTGTCAATTCAGAGTGTCTATTACAAATCAGTCAGATAAGTCATTCAACTAGAGGGCATCTAAAGTTGTATGACAGATTGTTTGTATTTAAAACACAACACTGATTCTTGGATGGCATGGTGATCATGGAGATTCACTTGATCTGCTACCATTATAAAGGGTAGGGCCACTTCTTGATAGAAGATGTGTGGGGGACTGTTGATTTGAGGTTGGAGAAAAAACACACGAGTGATGCTCTCCCAGTTGCAATTGAGAAAAGCCAAAAACTTGGTTTATCAAAGACAGTATTATGATTTCACTTGGAAATATATTAATTCTAGTTTAGTTGATGTATTCAAAAACATTATCTTGGTTTCACATGACATTGTATTTATTTTACTTCACATCAATGCTATTATGTTTGTAGTATGAATTATTGTCTTGAATTGACAAACAATGTTCATAAGATGTATTTAGTTGATGAAAAATCAAAAAAACTATGTTCAATTGATGTAATGAAATGCTTAATATGCCATGTAAACTAGTTATTTGAACAAATCTTGTCAAGAAGTACATTTTATTTGATGAAATGATTTAGAAATATGTGTTTGAGTTCGCATTCTCTCCTTATATAGGAATTGAAAAATAAATATCATTGTGATACTTCAAAGAAAAAATAGTGTTGTTAGAGACATGTTGAGCATATTTCAGATAATGAATAGGAAGTTCGTTACACTTTTCAATGCACTACCCAGCAGCAGTCCCTCACATCAAATTTGTGCCCCACACCAGCCATATAGATATTTTTCTATGGTTCATGGGCAGCTAAATTTAATGGAACTGAATGTTTGCTTAAACATTTCTGAAGGCTGGAAATATCTTCCTAACACTTTTTTGTTTGCAAGTTTTATGCTTGTAGGTCCACAATAAAAGCCTATTAGCTAATTATCTTAAAAACACAACACAATATCACTTGTCTTTGTTTAGCTGATTAGTGTTGAATATTATATTGTGTTTCTATATTACTCATATAGTCTTTTAACTCTGGCTTTGTTATATAAAAAAATTATCTTGAAAAATGTTAAAAAAAGGTTTTATTAAGAGCTAGTTACTTTGATACAGCCTTACAAAAATACTTTTTATATTTTTTTAGATGTGTTATATTGAACTCATAAATATATTAATAGATTATCGTATAATTATTGAAGAAGAGGACATAAGTAATTAATTTTTAAATATTAGATCAAATACTTTGACTGAATGAATCTCCACAGCTTTACAACCAACAAATTTTCATAAAAAACAAGAGGCACAAGCAACATAGTTCTTGGTTGTCATTTGTATTTGAAGATTTCTCATGTCCCCTTTTTCAATCTGTAGCTATTTAGTGAATGAACTGTCAGCACAGGATTACCAATTAGATTAGTTGGTAGTTACTTCCACTTTTCATTTAGAACTGCACAATGCATTTATGAATAAGGGTGAGGTCTCATGGGGGCTCCGGGATCTATTTTGAAGGAGCAAGGGGTCCCATGAAAAAAAATAAAAAATGCTATAGGATTAATTAGAATCTTTTACTCAACAATAGCAGCCCCTACTTTTTAGCTCAAAAACTTAAGTGGGTGCAAAAGGAGTAAGTAAAAATTGCCCCACCAGCTTAGGTTTTTTTCTGCCACTTGTCAATCATATGAAAATTTAAAATTCTCACCAATAAATTTTTTAATTATTTTATATTTATATAAGCTGCTGAATTGAATATGCAAAATAATAAAATTCATGAGACCACCAGCTTCCATAAATATAGGAGCTTAAACTTTTAAGCTTAAACAATGATACAAAATTCATCGGACCACCCACTTTAAATAATCCTAAAAAATCTCAACAGCACCCACTGAAATTTTTTAGGAAGCCCCCCTCCATGGGACCCCAACCTAAGGTGGTTGAGTCTTGTGTCCTCTATTTAGTAGCGGCTGAGTATGTTTCTTCCAGTTAAGTAGTGGTTGAGTCTTCAATCAATTAACACTACTGATTGAGTGGTGGATTGACCACTTAATTGCCACCAATTTAGAAGTAACTGCCTATGATTGTGGATCGACAGTTTTGAGGGAGTGTTGTTTAGTGCCTACATTTGAAGAAATTAATTGTCAATTAGTTGTCACCGTTTGTGTATTGACTCCCCATGATTGGGGGTCACTGGGAGTTGGGTTTACAAAACAGAGCATAAGGCAAAAGCGGGGGCACCTTTTTGGGAAAAATAACAAACATTCAACTCTCATTTTAATGTTAGTGGAATTGCACAGTAGCTTGGTACATTGGAGATGAAAACCTTCAAGTGTGAGCCTATCATTTTGGGGACGAAAATCCTCAAGAGCAATACATATCAATTTATAGAGTTTGTAAGCTGGGAGTACCCAATAAGTTGTATTAGATTGGTAGACTTCCCTATGAATGTATATTGTTGGCAAAAAAAATATAAAAAGATATTAAAAAAGTATGTAAGTGTTTTGTGTTTGTTATATGTGCATTTAGTAGGAGTTATTACAGTGGTATCAAAGCTATGATCCTATGAGAATATGAATCATGGAGGAAATATTGAGAATTTAGACAAAAGGAAATAAGGCAGATCTTTTTCAAGATAAACTCCTGAAAATTCAGAGGAACCAAGATAGCATGATCGAGCTACTAAAATGAAAGTTGTAGCTCTAGAGTTGCATGCAAAATCCAGATTTGTCAGAGTAGTTAGGCACTCCATCAAGGGAAATCAGAAAACTACAAGGCTGCAATAACTTTTGACAATTACTCAGAGATACTCAAAAAGAGGTTTCAGAACAGAAGAGACCAGAATGACAGTAAAAGAGAGTTGAAGCAAAAGAAATCCACATTGCATGTTGAATGCAAATATTCAATACTTGGAAAAGATACTCCAAAGGTTGCAAGCAGTGCTCAAGAAACATTTGTCAAGATATCAAACATTGAAAAGATGAATCCATTGCCATGTGAGAATGGTTTACGAAGTGGTAACTGTGTTGATGGGCACATATTTGTGAATGACATTCTAGTTGATTCTTGTTCCATTAATAATCATCTTGAGAATCTAAATGTTGCTACAAATCTTTCAAAAATGGAAGGTAAGCACTTTGATCACCTCTTGGATTTCCATTCAAAAAATGTGGAAGATAGTAAGGATTTGTTGCACTAGTCCAAAACATGTCATTATAAGGTAAGCATTCAAGGTGGTAACACACTACAAAAAAATTAAAAATAGATGTAATAGAGTTCCAACATGCTCTCTGAAAAAGAGGCAAGTGCTAGTCGACAAAGATTTAGAGCTCAAAACAGCTAGGTATGCCATCTCAAGCAAGTCACAAAAAGCTCACATTTCTCATCTACAGTTCATGGATCAGCAGCTGCAACAGCAATGAGCTCTTCAATAACTAAGTATGATTCAACAAAACATGCAGAGACCACAAAAAGGTTTGCCCAAGCAATCAGTTTCTGTCTTACAAGCTTGGTTGTTTAAGCATTTTCTTCATCTCTATCCCAAAGATCCCAATACAATTATGCTAGCAAGGCAAACAGGACTGACTAGAAGTCAGGTTTCTAGGTAGTGCATAAATACATGCATATGCCTTTGGAAGCCCACAGTAGAAATGTACATGGAAGAAACTAAGGAAACTAAGTTAAGACATGCATTAGCTGAAAACCATAGCGAGGAAAAAGTTGAAAATATGAAAGAGGTAAAGTCGGATTCAGGACCTGGAAACGGCCACTTTCATCAAGAATAGAAACTCACACCTTAGTAGCAACATACAAGCTGCGGCCTATGCAGAACTGTCATACCCCAAATTAATAATTATTAATCTAAGTTACCGGTTCGGGTTCGGGGACGGGTTCGGGTACGAGAACCCGGTACGTGGGTATGGGCAAAATTTTTTTTAGGGGTTTGGGTACGTATGGGTACGTGTGTATATATATATTAATAATTTAATATATTATAAATCTATATATATGTATTATATATACAAAAAAATAAGAGAAATATAGAGAATTGTAAAACTAAATCATTTTCATAGTATGATACTTGATCATTGATCAATGCCAAATGCCAAAGATAAATATTAAATGCCAATTGATAGTTGAAAAATATTCAAATAAAATTAGTTTACTGAATTACAAAATGTAGTTCATGAAACATTGAAACATGATTCAATATTCATTGTTCATGTGCTCATCAATCATCAAAAGGATTGTCAGAATCATCATGACTTGGATTTTGAGTGGTTTCAATTTCAAAATCATCATCATTTGAACCCAAAGCGGATCCAACACCATGTGTTATGTCATCAATATCACCCACATCATCCATAGTGGCTCTAGCAAGATCCCGAATGGTTGCATCCAAGTCAGTAGACTCGGGTGCTACATCCCAAAGCCTCGTTGCCCCCTGCCTGTATTGAGGATCCTTACGTGACAGAAGACGCAAATTGGAATGAATGTACACTAAGTCTTCAGCTCTTTTTGCAGCCAACCGGTTACGCTTCACTAAGTGGATAAAGGAGTATGTACTCCAATTCCGTTCAGCGGCAGAAGAGCTTGCAACCTGGAGAGAAAACCAACAAAATTAAAAATAAAATAAAATAATGCAAGATAAATTCAAGAATGTTAAGTGTTAAATTTTACAATACAAGTGGCAAAAAAAAAACTTACTTGTGAGAGGATCTTGATTGCAAGAGGTTGGAGGTACATATAATCTTGACCATGGAGGTACCACCATGTAAGACCATCCATTTTGTATTGGTCTCTAGCAACAGAAGCGGTATGATTTTTTGATTTTCTTGTGACAAACATTCCAAATTCTCTCATGACACTTGCATGCACTTCTGGATCACTGAACATTCTACTAAATGCCGTCTTATACCCATTAGCAACTTCACCATCTCTATATGGCGGTATTCTCCCTGGGATAGAAAGTATTTTAGTGGTATAGTACCTCGGAGATAGGGCATATGCAAGGAGGTGCAATGGAGTTGTCATCTTGTTCCAACGATGAAGAACAATTGCTTCCACCCTTTTGTACAAGGTGTCTTCAGGATCATTCTCTTTTTTTTGTATTTCTATTTTTATTTTTTCCAACATTGTGTCCATGCTATCATAGACATCCCCCAAGCATGGTTCATCTGTATCAGCAAACCGAAGCATAGCCATGATAGGTTCGGTGAATTCCAATACATAATTCACACAATCCCACCTCAATCGCTATTCAAGATCAATGCCTCTTGGGCCCTCTCTCAATTTGATTGTTTCATACCCAGCATTAATAACCATTTGACTCAATGCATCTTTCACCTTCACAAGTCGCCTCAGAACAATTGTGTGAGATGCAAACCGGGTCTCGGCAACCTAAGAACATGTTAATAGTAAGTTAATAACACATTTAAAATATGTAAATAATGCAAAAAATTATTTTATTCAATTATGTAAAACATGACAAATGATAACTGAAACTAAATAAATTAAATTTTAAAATTTACCTTCAACAATTCCAATGTTGAAAAAGTTTTGAAAATTGCTTGTGACATATGGTGGTTTGTCACAAACATCTGGATCTCCTCAAACTCCTGGTATATTTCTTTCACCCACTCTATTTGGTGCCACTGCTTGCATCACCAAATTGAGGGGAGTGTACAGTAACGGTCCAAAAAAGATGTGCTCATATCCGCCTCTACCAGCATAATCAAGTACTCAAACTTTTGCAGTATTGTCCGTGAATCCACTTGGACAACATTTTCACTACCCACCCACATCTCTTCTATGCGAGTCAATGAGAATCTTGAAATGAATGTGATCTTCACTTCCTTCACAAATAACTCACTTCAAAAACATTGCCAAGGTTCCCCTTTGGGGACATCATCGCAGAATAACATTAATCAATGGATCTTTTAAATCTTTCCATCCATCTAAACAATAGATACACTCGCTTTCAAACCCAAGATCTCTAATTGGTTTTAGTTGGGCCTTTCTTTTTGCAATAAGGCGGTCGTGACGCATTCTCTTTTCATACCCGTGACTTGTGAAATCGTGGAGGTGCACTATTTATTGGTCGGTGACACCGCGGTTCCTTCCAGTAGGGTGATCTCAATTAAGTTAAATGAAGTTCATTGGCATAGAGGCAACGTAATTTTTTCTTCAGCAATATCTCTTGCCTATTTTAAATGCTCTCTAATGGACCTCTCTTGCGGGTGGTGTTTTCTGTTTCTTCATCTTCTTCTTCCGTAGAGGGTATAGACAAGAAGGGATGTCTAGAGGGCCTAACTATCTGATGAGTGGGTAATGTTGTTTTCTTCTTTCCGGAACTATAACTAGTTTGTTTTCCTCTTGCAATGGAATTGTCAGCATCTTCTTGTTCTTTTATAAATGTTGCTATTTGTACAGCAGAAAACCCCTTCTTATCTGGGCCCACACACATATTAATCCCTTTACCACCAGGGCCCATAAAATGAAGTTTCACTCGGTAGTAGGAGCTATTATATTGTACATTGCAAAAATTACACGTCCAAACAAACCCCCCACCTCCAGGAATTTGTGAAATTCGTGTGGTATGTCTCCATAAAGGAGATCCTTTATCAATTTTGAACTTTTGGCTTCCATCCCCACCCACTGAACTTTGACTACTGGCCATTGTTGCAATCTCTAAAAAAATGAAAAAAAAAAATATATATTTGAAAAACTTATTCACAAACTTGAAAAAATTCATCAAAAACTAAGAAACTTAAAAAAATTCATCAAAAGATTGAAGAATAGGGTTTAAATGCATACCTTGAACACTTAAATCTCCTTTGTAGAAGCTATTTGCCACTCCACAATCGATCTCCTTCAAATGCAATCACCTCCCTTCAAAATGCTAAGATGGACACAAAAAATAGAGAGAGCAAAATGAGAGGTAAAAATGAAATGTTTTAGTGTTAAAAGGCCTCATATTGGGTCGTTTTAGGGTTTTAAGGCAAAATATAAATTAAAAAAATGTTTTTTTTTCACTTTTGGGCCCACTTTTTAAGTGCGCTACCGGGTTCTCGGCTGGGTTCGCCTCCTGCCACTGGTACCGCATAGGGTAGACGTCACTTCAGCGCTGCAGAAACGCATCCGGGCGAACTCCTACTGTGGTTGTGCACGCGACCACAAGGCAATCTACCGCCAGTAATCTACGCGGTATCTCGCGGTTCTCCGCAGACCGAACCGCACGCCGGTCGGGCACGCCCCGCATACCCAAGCAAGGTATTTACTGTGGCAGGTAACCTCCGTGACCGGCAGACCCAACCGGTTCAGGTGGGTACGAATCCGGTAACCTAGTTATTAATCTATAATCAGCAATGAAATTGTCTTACGAATGAAAGATATCTATAATGACCCGCTTATTTCCCTACATTCCAAAGATGGCCGACTCAAACCTGTGGCAGTGTTGATTATGAGAATTATATTAATTTTATACTGGCCGACTCCCTTTTAATTAATGTCTTTCAGCAAAATGGAGTTAATCCTGGCCGATCATACCCTGGCACATAAGACAAAGACACATTTATTAATGTGTGTGCTAATTGACCAGTAAAAGGATGTGAATGCCTAAATAGGTAGTGATTCCTACAAGGAGCAGCAACTAATGATTAAGGGGCAAAAATTAATATGGCAGCAATTAAGAAGAGGTAAAGGCAACGATTATTCACAAAGCAAGGAGCGGCGATTAATTAAAGCCAGCAATAATATCAAGGGGATAATATTAATTATCCCCTTAAACGAATGGACATACCCCTTGGACAAGTGCATACCATGAAAGGGGGTGTCTCTCAGCTTTTCGTGGGTATAAGAGGAAGTGAAGACAACAGCAATCAGCATCATCAAAGGATTCAGATCTGACATTTATAAGATGTTACTACTGAGCAGTTCATCTGGTTATTGCGGTGTGGTATGAATTTTCTGAGCAAACATAATAAGTACTGTAACAATATATATAACAATATACTGCTGACAATATATATATATATATATATATATATATATATATATGAATATGATTAACAATGTACTGCTGACATGATTGTTCATATATGCCAAAATACGTATAAATCTGTTTAGTGATACTCTGCAGTTAATTTATTTCATGTAAAATGTATACCTTCATATGTTCTGAATGTTTCCAGCCATGGTAGAGGAGACAAGGATTACAAGAAGGGTATGGTGATGGGGCACTCTCCTAGGTACACCACCTCAAGGTGGGGACCAGATAGTCTCAATGAGGCCAACGGGGTACAGAGGGTACTGCCTTTGGGCTTAGAAGAGAAGGGTTTCCGGGGCACCCTATTGTAACCTCACCCCTCCATCATGGTGAATCAGCACAAGAAGTCCAATCATAAAGAGAGGGAAATGGTTGGCAAGATGAGGGGATAACGGAAGGTGGACACCTCATATGGATGGCATGGACCACATGAGGCCAAGAGGGATGGTATATCCACTCTTGGGCCTAGGGTAGAGGATCCGAGACACCCCATCAAAGTCACTTTCTCCCCTGCTCTCTTATGGTTGAGCCTTCCAAAGATATTAAAGTGCTTTATGATCGAATTAATAATTCTGTCAAGAATTTACTGATGTTTAATTATGATAATCTGCTAATTCGTATTATTGTGGTAAATGGTTTCTAATCTGTTTGCAGGGCCTCAATCAGGTGAAAGGTATTCTCTAACCCATTTGTTTATTTGGAAATTGAGGAATTAGGGCAAATTTAGGGCATTCCCAATTAGGGGACATTACAAGAACAAAATATGATGAGGGTGGCTTGAAGTCAAAACACTCCTTTGATTCAAATTATAACAAAAACTAGACATTTACAATGAAAGTAGAATCGGAAGAAGAAATATTTCATGAAGTTCGGGATGAAGGTCCAACCCAGGGGCAACTTAAAAAGGCTTTGGTATCTCTGGATCAGATGAAGAGATGATATGCAAAGTTTAATGACTGGGATTTGCAAATGTATGACAAAAACAGTGATACTCCAGCACATGCAGAAAATACAGGGTAATGAGAACTTGGCCCAGCTGAGCTATATTTTAACTGATACAGCAGGTATACTTACTGAAAATATGATCTAGGAGATGTTGCATCAATGGTATTTGCAATGGAAATGAAATTGATGATGCTCCAAAAGATTCTGAATTCACTCATGCTCTTGAAAATAAGATGCCACAAGTTGTGAAATTTCTGACAGTTATGGCAATTTGCAATGCAGTTGTGCCTCATTCAAGTGCTAGTGGTACAGTGAGCTATAAAGCACAGTCCCAGGATAAGGAGGTCCTTGTCAATGCGGCTGCTCATCTATATATGGTCCTTATCAAGAAAACAGGAAATTTACTTGATATCAGTTTTAGTTGCTTGATGTTACAATATGTGATTCTGAATAGATTGGAGTTTGCTTCTGATAGGAAGCACATAACAGTGAATCCTGATTTTAGGTAAAGGAGCAGATGAATCAATCTTCCCATGTATTACTAGTGAGCAGCAAGTCAGACACATATTGGAAGCAGTAGACCACTACTCACTGTTGGATTGAGAACAGTATGTCCGGCTAGGTGGGACTTGAAGGAAGATGAATACAGGGATTGCTCCATTATTGCAATGAAGCAAATAGTGCTTTGATTGATAAGAGAGTGGAAGGTGGCTGAGATTTGCCAACAGTGAGAACGTGATCCTATATACTACTTGGTCCTACAGCCATTGAAGATCAGTTGCAAGATGATGTTCCAGATTCAATTGAGACTCTCAAAAAGGCAGGGATAAACTTTTGCATGTTTACTGGTGACAAACAGAATACTGCCATTCAAATGGCATCTTTGTGCAACTTCATTTCGACTAAACCGGAACGGCAACTCTTGGTTATCTAGGAGAAGAATCTTGATGAAGCATCCAGAAGCATGGAAAAAGTTCTTCATGCTATGAGAATACCCAGTGGTGAATATAAGGATGTTACATTTGGTTGTTGATGGATGGGCATTGGAAATTGTCCGTAAGCATGATTATAAAGCTTTTAGTGAGTGTCAAGGACACCCATCTGCTGTCATATAACTCTATCACAAAAAGCCCAGCTGGTGGAGCTACTGAAATGTAATGATCCTAAGCAGACTACTGTTTTATTCCACTTAGAACAGTCTCAGTCTTAGGCAATGATTAAACTCAGATTTATATTCAGATGGTTAACCAGTTCAGACAATCACATTTTCAATTATCAACTGAACATAACTCATAACAAATTCAAAGATGATGCAACTTCGCACTGCCCACTGTATGATAGACATATAGTATTGAAAAGAATATAGTTTTTCACAACAAAGCTCTAAATCAGAATAACAAATACTTAGGAGCGTGAATGAGAGTGCCCAGATTTACAAGTTTGTGTCTCAAGTGCTTGACAGACAGATCGACTGAAACTTGCTGCACCCAGACCTAGCAGAAAATGTGGCACTCGGTCTGGTGATTTGGTGTGGGCCTGTCACTCTCCCAGGTGTCCCCTCACAAGCAATTCGGTCCCAGCAGAAGTCTCTCTGCTCAATTCAGACCTGGTTATCTGCCTCCCAGAAATGTGTGAACCCCTGAATTGATTGTGTCTATAACACCCAATTGATCCAGACTTGATGAGCTGCCCTACCTTGGATTTCCTTTCACAGTGTTGGCACAAGTAGTGAAGTGGTTTAGGCAGTCACAATACCTTGTTTTCCTCTTTCTCTGCTCCCAAATGATTGACCAGAATTACCTTGACTTCCTAAAAAAGGGAGAAATTACCAATTACTCCCACAACTCCCCCAATGGATTGATATTTCAAGTAAACACTCCTCAAGGTAAGGGTTTCATCCTACCAAGAGATGCCCTAACTGAGAATTTCGTCCCAGTCACGGTGCTCAGATTTGCAATCAGCAGATTGTTTAGTGAATTCATAAAAAGTCCCCCCTCCCCTTCAAAGCTCTTGATGTTCTTCTTTTATACATGTTAAAGTTTGCTTTTAGTGAACAAGTCGGCCATCATTTGCACACTGGTTGGCTACAAACAAGAATTATTATTATTAAAAATCATTATCACTATTACTATTTTATTAGTTACTATTGCTTAGAAACACTATTGTTAAATTAAAGTAATGGGATTAGCTCTTCTGAATGGAGGGGATATGACAGTCCTCCCGTCCCAAACATTGCTTGTCCTCAAGCAATGACAGCTCTGGAAGCTTTATCCTCTTTGTACCAAGACTGCATCTCATGACTTCATGCTCATCGATCCTGGCCATAACAACAAACAAACTATCATCTTTAGCAGTGATACTCATTAATCCTAGCTTCCCTTTGGTTCTTGCTTTCTTATTGACTTCATCATCATAGGTGTAAGCTTCAGCTTCATGAACCACTGTCTCTACACCTTTACATTTGCTGACTATGATATCCCATGCTGTCCCCTCTAGGAAATGGCTTAGATCAGACTGTATGAGTGCAGATAAGTGATTGCAGCAGTCATGTAATACCCCAAATTTCATCCTTAATGCTGCTAACAATGCTGGTATGCAAGTTCTTAGTGCTTTCCACATGTGGAACCACTTACTCACTCCCTTAAACTCAAAAATTGCCTCAGTGCCCACTGATCTGATGCGGTTCACAAAAGATTCACCCAGCTGAACTATCTTGTCATGGCTGTTCCCATGCTTTTCTTTGCTTGGAGAAGAAAATATACCTGCAGATCTGTAGTTGCTTATAAATATTATCATCAATCCAAAACAAAACTTTTGCAAAATGATCAAAAAGAACACAATATCCCAGCTGCAAGACTGCTCTCCTTTTTTCCATTTTGAAGTTGGAAACTGTCCTGTACTAGCTGAGAGCACTTCAACCATGGTAGTGGGTGGAGGATCCTTCCCCCGTGTAATTGGAAACTCTTCTTTGGCAGCCAGGGGAGTGTGGAATGTGCTATAACTTTTATCCCATGGCTGCAGATTGAATCTTCATGTATATATGTCTCTTCTAACTACATATCTTCATCATAGGATCCTTCAAGTCCTTCCTCCATGACTCCATTCTGTGTCATCTTCCAATAAAACTTATCCTCATGCTCTTCTGATTTTTGAAGAGCCCTCTAAGTGCTCCTCAAAGAATCCACTGCATCCTCAAGCTCAAAGGTGAGCTTGTCCACCTCATCTTTTTTTCTTCTCAAAGCATCCGAGTATATCTCACCAAGTGTGAGGAGATGATCTCTGTTGGCAAGGAAGTGTAGGTAGTTTGACTTCACTACCACCAAAGCCTCCTTGAGTTCATGCAAGTCATCAAAAGATATACCTCCTTCAAAATCTGCATGATTCCCTAGAGCCTTCCAACACAAACCTGCCATCATCTTATGAACATGATCAAAATGAGCTAGGGCTGCCACAATCTTACCTTCGTTTACCTTTCAATTTTCCTTCCAAATGATGTGACTTATGAGACCCATCACCTCCATGCAAAATTTATGTTTGGTCTTCATAAATGTGCACCTCCAAATCAGCTTCCTTCATGGCCTCTTCTTCATTACATCCATGTGTGGAAACTAGGTCATCATCATGCTCCATTAAAGGATCTCCATCAAAATAATGAGTAGAGTCTTCTACATCATGATCTTCCTCAATGGCTGATCTAGAAAGAGCATGCACAGCTATAACCTCCTTAACAACCAAGGAATCCTTCAAATCTTGCAATGTCAAATCAATCTTATCCAATTCACTTTGTTCACTACATACTGAAATTTCTAAATTGCTCACATATGTATGAGCAACATCCAACTTAAGGACACCCAAACCACAATTTGATTCCTTGCCAAAATGATGTAAAGGTGATGAAGCAATGCTAGGCTCAATTAATGAAACATCACAAGGACCCATACCTTCATGTAGCTGATCTAACATGGCTGGTTTGACAATCTCCATGGTGGTATCTTCTTCAATCTTCATGTGCTCTTCATTTGTAGCTTCAATAGATGAATCTCCTTTGTCCTTGTCCTCATAGGGCTGAAGTGAACTTTTGAACATGTTTTCTTTAGGGCTGCATGCTGACTGATTTTTGTCCTCCTCATAATTACTTGTAAGCTACAAATCACAAACAAGTACTTCTTCTTCCTTCTCTAACCTTTCTTGAATATTAACTTCTCATTTTTCTTTCTCTTTCCTCATTTTTTTGATATCTTCATGTATTCTCATGTTATTCTTGTTTTGTGGCATTTGACCAATGGATGTAAGCAGCTGTTGTTGTGACTGCATAAAACTTTGCATCATTTGATTCAAGATGTTTTCAACACTTGGCTACGCATGCTTCTTTGGTTTCCTCTCTTGCTTGTTTTTCTTCTTATCCTTCCACTGATTCATAAATTGATTCAAAGTGATTGCATTCCTAACCTCTGCTGGAAGTGTATTGTACTCATCATGGGCAACCATTACATCATCAATCACATGTGTTGCCATTATGGAGACTGCATAAGGGCAATCTAGCCCACTAACTAGGTCAGATCCTTTTCCACATAACATGCAAGGATAAAGCTGGGCCAAATCACATACGCCTGTATGCTAGTAGGATAAGATTTAACTTAGTCCTTTCCCAAACCCTCCAGGCTGGCAGGATCCAAGCTCTGATACCACTGTAATCATCCTAAGCAGATTACTGTTTTATTCCACTTAGAACTGTCTCAGTCCTAGACAATTAAACTCAGATTTACATTCAGATGGTTAATCAGTTCACACAATCACATTTTCAATTATCAACTGAACGTAACTCATAACAAATTCAAAGATGATGCAACTTCACACTGCCCACTGTATTGTAGACATATAGTATTGAAAAGAATATAGTTTTTCACAACAAAGCTCTAAATCAGAATAACAAATACTTAGGAGCGTGAATGAGAGTGCCCAGATTTACGAGTTTGTGTCTCAAGTGCTTCACAGACATATCAACTGAAACTCGCTGCGCACATATCTAGCAGAAAATGTGGCACTCAGTCTGGTGATTTGGTGTGGGCCTGTCACTCTCCCAGGTGTCCCCTCACAAGCAATTTGGTCCGAACAGGAGTCTCTCTGCTCAAATCAGACCTGGCTATCTGCCTCCCAGAAATGTGCGAACCCCTGAATTGATTGTGTCTATAACACCCAATTGATTTGGACTTGATGAGCTGCCCTACCTTGGATTCCCTTTCACAGTGTTGGTGCAAGTAGTGAAGTAGTTTAGGCAGTCGTGATACTTTGTTTTCCTCTTTCACTGCTCCCAAATGATGTTCCAGAATTACCTTGACTTCCTAAAAAAGGCAGAAATTACCAGTTACTCCCACAACTCCCCCAATGGATTGACATTTCAAGTAAACACTCCTCAAGGTAAGGGTTTCGTCCTACCAAGAGATGCCCTAGCTGGGGATTTCGTCCCAGTCACGGTGATCAGATTTGCAATCAGCAGAATGTTTAGTGAATTCAGAAAAAGTCCCCCCTCCCCTTCAAGGCTCTTGATGTTCTTTTATACATGTTAAAGCTTGCTTTTAATGAACAAGTCGGCCATCATTTGCACATAGGTCGGCTCCAAACAAGAATTATTATTATTAAAAATCATTATCATTATTACTATTATATTATTATTTTATTAGTTACTAGTGTTTAGAAACACTATTGTTAAATTAAAATAATAGGATTAGCTCTTCTAAACGGAGGGGACAAGACATGCAGGCTGGTCATTGGAGATCATGGTAATGATGTGGGAATGATGCACACATAGGTGTAGGCATCAGTAGATGAGAAGACATGCAGGCTGCAAGAGCTGCAGACTACTGCATAGGAAAATCCAAATTCCTCAAATGTACACTTACACATGGAAGATTTGTGCTTGAACACCTCCCTTCAGGTTGCAGGTACTGGCCCAATTCCCCAAGGCCTTTAGTTGGTGAAAATTTTGTGAAGACTGCATTAACAAATGCACATTCTAGAACAGAAAAAGGCTAATGCACAGAAGATTTGAAGTTGAGCATGATCATACTATTTCAAGTAGTGATCAACGTCTCCAGTCAAGTTGATAATCATGAAGATAGTGGAACCAGTTTAGATACAAGTACAAAGTCTCTGATATCAGGGAGAATCAAATTACATGGATATATTCCAGTGATCAATAAAGAGAAAGCTGTCCTCTCACTAACGTTGTAAATGGTTTAATAATGACAAGTAAAGATACAATTTGCTAATATGAAGAGTATTCGCAACTCCCAGGAGGTATGTTAAAGCACAAATCAAGAAAGCCAACACAGTAAGGGCTGTATAATTTCTAATAATTTAGACAAGCTCAGGTTTGCAGGTGAGAATCTTGATAAAATTGTTTTTACAGAATCCAATAAAGCCTCACAAGAGGTACAAAAATTGGTAGCAAATCTTGAGGTGGACAATGAGAATATCATAGCACAGAACTTTAAGAGTTCAGAGCTTAAGAAACAAAAAGAACTAGAAGAATTGAGACAAAAGCATGAATGGGCAATACAGGACTTTCTAAATCAATTTGAAATTCTAGCTTTAGATATCAGAAAGTATATGGGACATGAAGCTGTAAGCAAAGATATCTACATCATGTCTGTAACGAGAGTTTCAACTTTGGGTGTAAGTGAGCAATATGTGCACAATGTTGGGCATGCTAGATATCCTCCTGATGAGAAAGATAGGGAAAATGAGACAAAAGAATTTCCTAATTCAAAAGTTAATTAGCCCTAGGGAACTTCCATCTACAGTGGACTCCATACAAAAGATGGAAACTGTTTGCTGTGAAACCAATAAATTTATTGGACAAGTGCTTCAAGCAGCATTCGACAACTACACAAATCAGAATGCTAAATAATGTTCCAAAAGTCTCTGATTCAAATATGCCAATGGTTCTCCTGGCCTTCATGAGGCTGCAAAAAATAATTCATTTGTTGAATTTTACAAGAGTACATCACCTTTAAGAGATAAGTCAAACTCATCTAAGGGAGACACCAAAGATTTTTTGAATATCCAGCACCGTATTGCCTGTGGGAAAGCAATTTTGGGAAGGGCAGATTTGAATGTCTGATTTTTCAATCTGCTACTATTTAGCAAATGGACTCTCAGTGTAGGATTAGCAATTAGATAAGCTGGTAGTTACTTTCAGTTTTAGTTAGAAGTGTATGTTGCATTTTAGGATAAGACAGGCAAGTCTTGTGTCCCCGAGTTGAGCAATGGCTGAGTATTTGTGTTTTCCAGCTAATAAGTGCCTATCAGTTAACACCACTAATTAAGGAGTGGACTGACCAACTAAATGCCACTAATTTAGGAGTAATTGCCTATGATTGTGAATTGGTAATTTTGAGGGAGTGTTGTTCAACTAGCTGCCTTTGTTTGAGGAAATTAATCGTCAGTTAGTTGCCACCATTTGTGGACTTACGTCCCATGATTGAGGGTCACTGGGAGCTGGGTCTATAAAACAGTGCATAAGGCAGAAGAGGAGGCTGTTTTTGATAAAGTAACAAACATTCAACTCTCATTTCAGTGTTAGTGGCATTGCCACAGCAGCTGAATGCATCAGAGATGAAACCCTTCAGGCATGAACCTATCATCATGGGGACGGAAACCCTCAGCAGCAGCACATATCAGTTAGTATAGATTTAGTAAGCTGGGAGTACCCAATAAGTTGTATTAGATTGGTAGACTTCCCTTTGAATGTATCTTGTTGGCAAAAAATTATAAAAAAGCTAATAAAGTATAATTGTTGCTGGAGTGTTTGTGTCTATTATTTGTGCATTTAGTAGAGGTTATTACAGCTTTGGCAGTTGTTTAGCAGACCCCTGTTTGTTTGCAATTGTTTGGTTTGATATAGTACTAGTGGGGATTGCATTGTCTAATGGCTTGATCGGTAATAGGATAAAAATGGATCCAACATTAGAAACCCAAGGTACCCACAACTTTGTTGAATGCATCTACATGGGCTCTTTGCATGGGTTTGAACATCAATTTCAGCTATGGAACTCTGCATGGCACTCATTTTTTTCTTGCCAAAGGACTTTCCTGTATTTCCTGTTGCGATTTGGTATCTCAACAATGTGCATTCATTTTGTAGACTGAGTGCATGTCTCATCAATAATTAACTTAATTATTAAACCAGTGTTTTAGGATGTTACAGTAAAATAAGACCATCCAAGCTGGACAAATACTTTTTATAAATAAAAAATCCACAACTAAACATGAATTTACTTATATCAATTATTAGCACAGAAAGATTGTAATAAAGTATGTATATGAAATGGACTGTTTAATACCAATGATAGAACCAGGCAAAGCAAAGCGAACAAAATGTTAAGTATTATGTCCATAACATGGCCAGTAAACAATGCTATGCTATCATAGACATACAGATGCTTCTCTTGAGAAGGATATATGGATCCTTTTGTGCTGGGTAAAATATCAAGAAAACTTGTAGTATATTTTGAATTGTTCCCTTTCTAATATATGTTTCACTACTTTATTACAGAGCACTTAAAATGAATAAGCACAAAACAAAAAGAGAAAAGAGAATACCTCAAACTACATTTCAGATGGCGAAGGCCCCACCAAGAGTTGATCCAAATTATTGAATTAATAAGTCCGACCTCCTGACAGTTGGAAGATGGGACCTGTGAATGAAGAGAAACAAATTTGAAATGTCCTTGCACTGCATTTTCCATCTGGAAGATACTAACACATTATCAATGCAATACAGTACAGCTTATGGCATTGTATTTGAAAGATTCAAAAGTTAGGCTCTAGACCATGGACCAGATTTCATATTACAAGTTTATTGGGAAATTGAAATAATCTGGTGTCTCAAGTAATGTTCTGACTGACATACTAGTAAGTTTTTACATGATTGACTAGTAGATTGATGCACATTATTTTTGTGGTTATGTTCTTGAAATTTGTTGAACAGAAAATGCTGCATGCACCATCTCATCATGTCTTATATTAGGGTGCTCACGATAAATATACATCTTTTCAAGATTATCAGGGAGTGTTCCTTCGATAGGGATTCAATCCCAACCATAGCAGAATCCTCGAAGCACAAGGCAGCCTTAATGTGAGAGTGGGATACATATCAACGGCCAAAGGATTCCGTAGGGGGCTAATAATCCTAAAATAAACACTTGACCCAAAAGATTGAACAAATAGCTAACCCTCCTGTGCCTGCAGCAATTTGATTATAGGTATAAACATTTTGTGCCCTTGATGTTAAGTGAACCTTTTAAAAATAAATAAACAAATAAACAGACATTACCCTGGTGAAACCATTCGTTCAGTTGCTCTTAAAATTCAAACAGCATGATCCTCTGAAAAGAAAGTGCTCAATAATGCATTAACAACATCGAGAGATCAAATTGGAGAGAAAAATTACTCAGAAAGTATCAATTCTACAAGCGTATTCAAAAATAAAGAATAGAGAGAACAACCACACGGTTTATCAATTATAGCCTTGTTTTCCACATATACATTCTTAGCAATATCACAGATCATGTACAAATGTATAAACGCATCTTAGTGCTCATCTTATTCTTCAATCCAATCTCCATTGATTCTGCTGATTTTCTGATACCTCTTCCAACCGGACAAGCTCTTCCGGCATGCAGATACCTGAATTAGGTTATTCTTTCTGCTGTCCATATTTTCCATGGACTTATGAATTGATGTCATATGGGCATTAGCAGTATTTTCCGTGAAAGGGATGGCATCAATGACACTATTGTTTGAAGTAGGGCATGAAACAGAATACCCATTTGGGGTTTCAAGTTTCCAATCAGATTGAGCTTTGGGGTACACGTATGAATCCTTATGGCCGTTTACCC
>VDFB02379711.1:257127509-257174683 GCA_007258455.2 Sequoia sempervirens | reverse complement strand
GGCCAAACTAGACACTGAAATATTTTTTTATAACTAAATCTTCACTTTCAGGCACCTATAGCGGCTAAACCGTGAGGAATTTGAAGATGATGCACAAATTAGTGATTTGTTAAAAAAAAATTGTAGATTCGAAATATATTTTTTTCAAAATTTTTGGAATCGGATTGCACTTCTTTTTCCATCTCATTTGAAAACTAGTTTTTTGTAGTAAACACCATTTTTAAGGAGTGACGCTCACCGTATACAACATAACTTTTTCCATGAAGGATTAAAATTCTATTTTTTTCAAATTTAGATTTGTAACTATGATATCTAGTGCTTCCAATTGGTTTCATAGTGTTTTGTTGAATATTTTTTCCTTAATCAAGTTTCGAAGTCAAACCAATTACAATTAAGACATAGGCGGACCATATAAAACGTAACTTTTTTTGTATGTATAGAAATTCAATTATTTTTTTGTTGGATCAAGGACTTCAATATCTGGTGCACTCATATTTTTCAAAAAAAAAGTTGATAATCTACTATTTTTTCACATGTGCAAAATAGAGAGCTTGATTTTTAGTGAAAAAACTATGTTTAATAAAACTAAAAAAACAAATACATAATAAAACCAAAACATATTAAAATTATATTCATTGGATAGTTCATTCCAAGGACTACCATCATCCAGTTGGGTCTATGAAGTCTCCTGCATTTTCATCCTCAACTCGAGCTTTGAAGGGAAAAATTCTGGAGTTTTTTGGTGCCAAAGGGTGAGAAGGTGGAAAAAGGGGGTTCAAGAACCAGGGGGCTTGAGCTTAACCCTTTCCAAAAGGTTTTCTTATTTTTCCCGTGAATGGTGGGACCCCTCGTGATTTAATGGGTTTGCTCGAACTAGGTTCTAGCAACCCCTTGGGTTCGCCGCTTAACCAAAGTTCGTTGAACCCCAAAAACCAATTTTTTTTGCATGGGGTTGTTTTTTGCAACTTTTCCTTCCTCACTGGAATTGTAAACCACTTTTGTGGGTTTACTCAGAGTCAAGTAAAAAGTACATGTTACCATGATAAGAACCAAAGTGAAATGGATATTTGTTTCCAATGAAATCATATAAAAAAAATTGTATTAATATATATTATATTATTATATATTATTAATAAATAATATCATTATAATATATTATAATAATATATAATATATGATATATATATATTATATTATATTATATATATAAGTATATTATATTATATCATCATATTATATAATTAATAAATAATATATTATATTATTATCAATATATAATATATAATATTATTATTAATATATAATATATAATATTATTTTTTAATAAAAGGGGGTAAAAAATTTCCATCAAAAAAGACACAATACAATCAAAGAATGCCCTCACACCAAAGACCACCAGGAAAACCCACAAAGCCCAAACAAGCCCCTGCAAGAGTCCAACCAAGTGCCCTAGGCCCAACCTAGAAACCTTGAATATCTTCCTGAATCAACAACTTCAACCTTCGAGAGTATTCTAAGGGAAGTTGCTCCAAATCATCAATCTGTGAAGTACCCCTATTCTCTAAAACCCATTTCACCAAACAATCAGCAACCTTGTTCCATTCCCTAGGATATGGACAAACACAACATAATCCAAAAGGGAACTAATTTGGTGAATCTGGTAAATGACTAAAACCAACAACCAATTCGCCCCATCCAAGGAACCCCTATTCAACATAGCCACCACAATCAGTGAATCAAACTCGTAAATGATTTTATGCTATCCCATCTCACAACACTTTTCCAAATCCATAAGATTAGCCAAAGCCTCCATATATTTATTACTTTCATGCCCCTGAAAGTTGGAAAAGATAAAGATGGGAGAACATTCATTGTCCCTACCAACACTGCCAACACCAACAAAACCAAGATTACCCCTGGAAGAACCATCAGTATTAATCTTCAAGACACCTAAGGAGGCAGATGTCATCTATCATCTCGCTGAATCTTCATAATGGAGTGATGTTTATCACTATAATACGACCTCCCAAAGCCTCCAGCAACCAAACCCAACTCACACAACACCCTCACCTCCCAACCTCTAGTGGGATAACCACTTCACACTTTATCTAAATATTTTATTGAATCATGTTTTGAGCTCATTACCAAACCTTCTGAGCAAAAAAACTCTCCCCATTAAAGATCATATGATTCTTTCCAACCAAATCTGTCATGGGCCTATACCTTAAGCCACCTAAAAACAAAAAGCCTTGGTTGGAGGCCTACCCAAGGTTCTCCAAAACTCAACAAAAGATTAACACATGAACACAAGAGTGCCTCCAGGCCTCCCACCAACAATGCCAAATAGTCCTAGAGTGCCTACACTGAAGCAAAAAATGTGTCATAGATTCCACACTGCTCTGAGATAAGACACACTTGGAAGGCCTTTGAAAGCCTCTCTTTAGAAGACTCTCAAGTGAGGCACCTATTACGAGCCATAAGCCAAAGGAAAAAGTTACATTTTGGCCATGCAAACTTATTCCACAAAGACTTCCACCAAGGAACCTCCTCCCCATGATACTTCCATCTATCTAGAACCTGATACCCAACAACAACCGAAAAACTCCTTTGGGGCTCAAACCTAAAGCTAAAACATCATCAAACTGTAAGGAGATACATGCCCTGCTAGTCAAAATCTAGAATAATTTAGCTCAATCCTCCTTTGAAACCCTTGGAGGCTAATCTCGAGCATCCTTTCACCTACTGACTTCCATCTAGCCAAGGCTCTTAACAACTTTAAAGTTCTCCACCCAAGTCCAACCAACCTCAACAAATGCATTACAAATATTTTGCAGATGTAGATGAGAAGTCATGATTGGGGGATGACCATCCCAAGAGTCAAACCAAAAGTGAGCCTCTGACCCACTATTACAAATCTAGAACAAGCCCTACTTGATAAGATTAGCTCCTCTCTGAGATTTTTGTTAGAAGATGGTGTGTACCTTGGTCTTCGTTGTCCAGCACAGTGCTTGGGTTTGTGACATGGCTTAACCGCCTCTTGTAGATCTTACTTAAATCTGGCGGTTGTATTAGGCATTGGTAGGTTGATCTTTTGGTGCAACGACAACCACCAATGTAACAATTGGTGTCAAAGCCAAGGACACAGGTTCAAACCCCTCACTTGTGTCGGGGGGGATTGTTGCAAGATGGTGTGTCCCTTGGTCTTCCTTGTCCAACACAATGCTTGGGTTTGTGACATGGCTTAACCGCCTCCTGTGGATCTTACATAAATATGGTGGTTGTATCGGGCATTGACAAGTTGATCTTTTGGTGCAACAACAACCACCAATGTAAAAAATTTCCTAGATCAGAGAACCTTCACCTTCCAAAGAGAACCAAGGTATCTCTTTCCAATCAATTCCCCACAAGTATTTTGAGGCTAAGATCTTGGCCCAAGATTGGTCATGGTTAGTACACCATCTCCAATATAACTTTATTATAAAACCCTATTCGGTGAGGACAACATTCCTCAACCCAAGACCACCAAATTGCTTTGGCCTAAACACATTCTCCCAATTCACTAAGCTCCACTTAAAGGAATTAAGATTACCAACCCAAAGAAATTGTCTAGATAACGCATCCAACTCCTTAATGAAACTGACAGGAGCAAGATGAACCATACACCTATAGATTGGTAGAGCTTGAACCACAAATTTGAATAGAAGAACTCTCCCAGCAAAGGACAACCATTTGTACTTCCAATGACTAACCCACAACTGAAATCTATCCAACACATTCTTCCAAGTTCTTCTTAGTAAAGGACCAATAGAAAGAGGGATACCCAAGTACACAAAACGAAAAGAACCAATCTGAAATCTTAAGATTAGTGATATCCTTGCCTGAATACACAATAAAATATTAAAGAAAAATATGGAAGATTTATCTACATTAATTTTCTAACTTGAGGCTACTAGATAGATACCCAAAGCTTACCCGATGTTGGTTGCTTCACCAATTGTGGCCACACGCATCAAATCAGTATCATCCACAAATTGTAAGTGAGATTGGGGATCCAACCCATTTCCCCAATTACACCCATGAATAAGACCCAGCCTCACATGAGCCTATAGGACTCTCCTTAGGCCCTCAACCATAATAAGAAACAAATAAGGAGACAAGGGATCACCTTGCCTGAGACCTCTAGAGGCACCAAAAAGAGAAGAAGGTTCCCCATTAATCAACATAGAATATGAGGGTGACCCAACACAACTCATCACCCATTCAATCCATCCTACCCCAAAACTGAAGGCATAAAGCATCATGTGAAGAAAGTCTCATTTTAATTGATCATAATCTTTAGCCATATCCAACTTAATGAAGATAACCTTCTCCTTGTATTTCTCTATGGAATGAATAGCTTCAGTAGCAATAGCCACACCATCAAATATTTTCCTCCCTGAAACAAAACCTTTATGTTCTTTTGAAATGATCAAACCCAACCACAGTTTAAGCCTCTCTGCCAAAAGTTTAGAAATAATCTTGTAAACCACATTACATAAGGAAATTAGTCTAAATTGGTCAAGACACTTAGATATTTCTCCCTTAGGGATAAGCACAAGGAAGGTTGAATTAAAAGCTCTCAACATCTTCTTACTACTCTGTGATTCATGTACCACAGCCAATAGATCAAATTTGATAACCTCCCAGAACTCCTAAAAAGATTCAATTGGGAAACCATCCGGACCAAGGGCTTTTCCTTTTTTTCATTTTGAAAACAATATCTTCCGCCTCCTCCAACAAGATAGGCTTAAGAAGAGTCTCATTTATCTCAAGGGAAATAAAGGATTGAATATGATCCAGGATAAGGTTCTCCTCCTCAACCACGATAGGTGTATCTTCCTTGAACAGAGAGGGGTAAAACTGAATAGCTTCTCGTGAAATGTATGTTGAATGCACAAGACAACTAAGAGGGGGGGTGAATCAGTTGTACCTTAAAACTTCAAAACCCTCACACACATTCAGATCCACATTCATTTATTAAACCCTTAAATATGTTATGATGATTTAGCATAAAAAGTAAATAATAGAAGTTGAAACAACTCAACACCATACAAAAGAGAACACCCGATTTACATGGAAATCCCAAGAAAGGAAAAACCATGATGAGGATTAGCTCACAATATAAGTAATATCAACATCGAATACAATAGGTTTCACTACTGGAGGGCTCACTTCTAAAAGAAGAAAGGCTCACTACCAAAATAGAAAAGAAGATCTTGAGAAGAGTTTTTACATAGAGAAAAGCATCTCAATGCAATAGAGAATCCACCACAACATCATCAACACCTTCACAACATGATTGAAGAAATGTAGACACCTTTTTCTCACTACATCTAGTAATCTAACACATGAAAGCTCGCATTGCATTACTCAAATTTGCACTCTATAACTCTAAACTTCACATCATTCACATCTCTTGCATCTATCTTAACATCCTTAATCAACACAACTCTTATTTAGACCATCTTCAACCTTGAAACCCTTCTCTAAGGTCAATTATGCACATCAACCATGCAATTCAAATTAGGTCAGCCCAAAACACTTTTGTGGCAGGTAGAATTAAAAGTGGACCACATCACACCTTAGTTGGAACCCAAATCAACAACATTATGCTACAACACACTTCTACAAATAATAATTATCCATTGCAAGTATTGCAAACACCAGGTTAGTTGTTACCTATGCAAACACCATTAAACTTTTAAGTACATGCTTCCTCAAACCCAAGGATGACTTGCAAACCACACACCACACTTTAATGTGATCTGGAATATTCTTCAAACACCCTAAAATCCAACAAACTCCTTTGCAACAACTTTCACCTAAAAAATGCACACACCTAGTACATCCAGACTACTCTATCATACACTGTAACTTAGAAAACCATCTTCTAACGTACTAAACCTCAAACCCTCTTGACTAAGGTAAAATTCCAACACAATCAACATTCCTTCACATCCACAAGATTTGAAACTACTCCATGGAGAAACGTAGAGAAAAAACATTTCTCCTAGACAACTCTTTAATACATAGTTTGCACACACTGGTGAAAACAACTTCTTCTGTACAACTATCCAACACACCAAATCTTGAATATAGCACCTTTGAGAACCTCTAACCAACATATTTGAATTGCATAGGTATATTTTCAACCTAGAATAAATGTGGAGCAACACATGAACACACCTTTGTAACCCAAAACACCATTGCAACACACTTTTTCCTCTTTTTATAAGATTTTCTCCAAAGCACTTGGAAACTAAGCACCAAAGACACATCTTCATCATCTTCAACACTTCCTCAACCATAGACAAAAGCTTATGAAAGAAACACTAGAAGTTGACACTAGTAGCTTTACTAATGACAACATAATGCAACTAATCAAAGCACAGATAATATAAATTGCTCAATACTTTTGCAACAATCTCATCCAACAATAGACATTAATGACAACATAGGCTTTTTGACATCAATGGAAACACTAAGTGCTCATACTTGCAACAATGTCCTTAAAGGAAGATAGTTGATGCCCTTGGGAGGGAACCAAAGATGAAATCAAGTTACTATGTCTTTTGGATTTAACTAAATTGAAGAAGAAAGAAGTGTTCCTGCCTACCTCCTACAACCAATCAATCTGGGCTTTCTACTTCCAAAAAATCTCTTTCTCGGCTCCCATTCAACAAACTCTTTCCTAGCATCCTCTTCCTCTCTTAGAGAATCCAAGGACATCCCATTATCCCTATGTTTCCTAGTTATGGAGTCCAAATGTTGTTGGGTCGCCAACTTAGACTTGAAAATATTACCAAAACTTTATTTATTCCACTTCTTAAGCTGATATTTCACAAATTCTAGTCTTTTAACAAAAGCATACATAGCGGTGCCATACGCAAGTGAACCTAACCTCCACCATACCTTCATTAGATCATGTAGTGAAGGCTCCCGTAACCACATAAGCTGGAATTTGAAAGAGGGATTCTTATTAGTGCTTCTACCACTCACACAAAATTTGCTGGGCCAATGATTTGAACCCCTCCAATCCAAAAATTTTGAACCACATTCACACTTACCAGGTTTGGAAACATCGTGCGAACTTTATGAAAACATTATACAACATCCCAGAATATTCCAAGACCAACAAAATATTTAAAAACTTTGACACAAAGAAATACGATTGAGAATACTATCATCTTGTGAAACCAGTTAAACTACCATTGAGACACAACACATGAATAAAGATTGCAGAACAGTTGAGCAACAAACCATCCAGGGGAAGATAGATACAAGCATCATTAGCACATTCCCGAATCTACAAGATAGGAAACTCCAATACAAAGAAATGCAAAGCAATTCCATTTCTCCCAAACAACCTTCTTCTCCATCCAAACACTGTCAAACACATCTTCTACTAGAGAATGATCTAAAATCTAAAACTCTAGATATAACACCTCTGCAAACTATTGAAAATCATATCCAAACCACACATGCACATCTTCAAGCATGAAGAAATGTGAAGCACAACATAGAACACACCTCTACTACCTTGTACACTCTTTATGGAAATTTTCTCAAAAGCATTTGGAAACCAAGTGACCATGTTGCATGATCTACAACACCACAAAACATCTTCTCAACATATCCACATCATTTGCAACACCTGCTCAACACCACAAACACCTTCTCACTATTACCACTAGAGGTTGACATCAATGACAACACTAATGGTGTAGTCATGGATGGAGGGTTCAAGATGAACAACTAGGGCTCGCATGCCTGCCGCAAAGGTATTCAACATTACAACTGGCCAAAGGCCTTATTATAGTCCCTTGAAGGGTTGATGTGAAAATATACAAATCTAACTACTGATGAGTAATTGACTTGCCTAATTCCAAATGATTATAAATGATTACAAATAGGCTTTTCCAGCTCCAACAAAGGTCCACTTCGGCCACAATGGTTTACAAAACTTGGTGAATGAACAACTATGAATGTCGGCCTCAAAACATAAGAAGATAATCCTTTGTTAAATGGAATGACTTGTGAACCTCCAAGATAGACCCCATTGGACCCAAAATTCTTGTATGTTATCCCATTAAGCTCTACAAGTTCTGGAATAGGTCAACACTAAGAAATTTGGACCAAGTCAGCCCTAAATGCTTTGATTGTGAAATATAGTAAAATTTTAAGAGCAATAACTTCTTATAGACAAATACAAATGATTTGAAATCTACATATAAGATAGATGTTGACGTGACAATGCTATATCCTACTCCATGAGCTAAGAAATGATAATGTGATGAATTTTGGAATGAAATACTAAAACAACTACTAAATGAAATGAAAGGAAATAAATGTTTTTTGTTGATACATGATTGCTTTACAACCAAGGATGCTCCTACATCAACTAATGACAACATAGTACAACAATATCCCCCGTTGTCATTGATGGCAACACTTGCTTTGAAAAGCCTTCAACAACAAAAGAAACATTGTATAAGAAGCTCCCCCTCTCACTTGGAAATTTCTTACATTTGAGACTTCTTTCACTCTCTCCCCCTTTCGTATATTTTTTAGGCTTCACTCTCTCCATGTTTTTCAGGCTTCTTTCTCTCCCCCTTTGACATCAATGGAAAAGGGAAACACCTACATAAAATAGTTCTCTCTCTCTCTCTCTCTTTCTCTCCACTTTTATTTCTCTCTTTCTTTGTTAATGTTCCATGATTACACCAACTAAAGACACCACTACCTACTCCCCTTGAGAGGTAACCTCCATCAATCTAGAATAAAGAATAAATCTTGAATTTATCCCTAGATAGATGCACCATCTTGTACATCAAGTTGAAAGGAGGGGAAATAACCCTTGCCTGAGAGACTCAAATGTATCTTCTGAAGAGATTTTGTGAAATTTTCTACTAATTAATCCTTTGTAGGCACATACTCCAACTTTATTTCATTCTTAGCAACTTTTTCTCTTAGAAAGTGATACCAAATAGAGATATGCTTTGTCCTTGAATGCATTACTACATTTTTTGAGATGTTGATAGCACTTGTATTATCACACAAGATAGAGATAGGTTCATCATATGATACTTTGATATATTTCAATGTATGGTTCATCCATAACACTTATGTGTAGCAAGATGTTGCATCAATATATTCTACCTCTACAATAGATAATGACACCAAATCCTACTTCTTACTTAATTAAGAAACCAATCTATTTCAAAGGAAGAAAGAACCTCCACTTGTACTTCTCTCATCTGCACAACTTTCCCAATCTACATTTGTATAAACACTTGAAAGGAGAAGTCAATATCCTTAGAATACCATAGACCATAGTCCAAAAGGATCTTCAAATATATGAATATCCATTTGACTACTACCACATGTGATTCTCTAGGATCTTCTTCAAAATCTTGCCACATGACATACTACATGCATAATATCTGTTCTAGTTGCAATTAGAGATAGAAAACCACCAATCATTGATCTATACTTGGTATGATCTACCTTAGGATATTCATCATTTTTTTTTTACTTACAACCTATAACCATGGGAGTACATGTTTAGAATCCTCCATTCCAAACTTATTTAACATTTCCTTACTTGATACTTTGATTATAAAATGAATATACCTTTTTTTGATTGACTAATTTGTAGCCCATGGAAGAAATTCATCTCCCTAAGCATTGACATTTCAAACTCATTTTGTACCTCCTATGTAAAATTTGTGCATATCATCTCATTTCATCTAAAAATTATGTCATCAACACATACAACCACAATTAGGATTTGATCTCTCTCAACCTTGAAGTAAAGGTTGTTATCTGTGATATCCTTTTTGAATCCCTGCTACAATAATTACTTGTCCAATCTTGCATACCAAGCTCTAGGAGCCTGTTTGAGCCCATATAATGCCTTCTTCAACTTGTAGACCATATCAAGATTCTCTAACAACTAAAAACCTTCTGATTGTTCAATGTACACCTCTTCTTCTAACTCACCATTCAAAAATGTAGAATTAACATCCATTTGATATGCCTTGAAGTATTTATGTGTTGCAAAGCCAAAAAAACCTAATGGCTTCCATTATTGCTATTGGAGCAAAGGTCTCTTCAAAATATATTCCTTCCATTTGTGAGTAGCCCTTACACACAAGTCTAGTCTTATTCCTGATAAATTCTCCATCCTCATTCAACTTGTTCCTAAAACCCATTTAGTTCCTATCACATTCTTGTTTGTTGGTCTTGGGAAAAATTCCCATGTTCGATTCTTCTCAATCTTCCTCAATTATTCTTTCATAGATTTGATCCAATTTTCATCCTTCCATACTTCAAATTTTTTTTAGGCTCTACTTCAAAAATTAAACAAAAGTTTACCCATTCCCTTGTCATAGCATATTTTCTCCTTGTCAGCACACCTTTGCTCTTATCTCCAATGATTTGATCTTCAAAATGATTCCTCTACACATACTTAGGATTCTTAGGATGATTTTCTAGAGAATCTTTCTCTTCCACTGTCATCTCTTTCTCTTTCTCTTATTTTTCTTCTTCTTTGCAAGGGGGTTCATTAGACTCATATCCTTCTATTATCACTGAGCTTTGATGTGATTCTTCATCCACTTTGATAATTTCACTTTCAACAATCTTCTTTAACCTTTTGTTGTAGCACCTATATGTCTTGCTCTTTTTAGAATATCTAAGGGAGATTCCTTCATTTGATTTTGCATCAAACTTTTCTAAGTTTTCTTCATCCCTCTTGATATAAAATTTTCTTCCAGACACTCTAAAATATTTCACAGTAGGAGGTTTTCCATACCATAGCTCATATGGGGTATTTGAACTATTTAATCTCTCTTTTCCATTATTGAGAATATACACTATGATATGAATAGATTCTCTCCAATAGACATCTAGTAGATTCGTTTCCCTCATCATGGTTCTTGCTACCTCTTGAATTGTCATGTTCTTCCTCTCCACAAATCCATTATGTTGCAGAGTCCTAGGAGCTAATAAATGTCTCTTTATCCCATGGTCTTCACAAAAAATGATAAACTCATTTGAAGTGAACTCACCACCTCTGTCAAACCTTAAACACTTGATTTTAAAATCCATTTCATTATCAAGGTCATAGATAATTTAAATACTTTAAATTTATCTAGAGCTTTTGATTTTTCCTCGAGAAAGGTCACCCAAGTCATTCTAGAATAGTCATCTATTAACAACATAAAATTCCTTTCGCCTTGAGAGCTTCTTATTCTTGTAGGTCCACATAGGTCTGTATGTACCAACTCTAAAGGATATATTGTAGAATATTCCTTAGTTTTGAACCTCTTCTTTGTCTACTTTCCAAACTGACACTTTTTGCAAATTGTATTGATAGGTTTTGTAATTCTTGGCAGATCTCTCATAGCATGAGCAGAGCTAATCTTCACTAGGCTATCAGAATTGATGTGACACATTCTCCTATTCCATAACCAACTTTCATTGATTTGAGTCATAAAACACTTACCACCAACACTTTTAAATAGATAAACATTTCCTTTTTTCCTTGTTCCTACTACAACCAAAGCTTCAAAGCTTCCTCTTCTAATTTGACAATGATCAACCTAAAACACTAGATTGTATCCTTTGTTACACATTTTTCTTACACTGAGAAGATTATGTCAGAGACCCTTGACATAAAGGACATCATCTTTCTTATGATTTCCATCAAAAATGATTGAACCTTTCCACATATCTTAGCAAATGTATCATCACCAAACTTAATCAAACCACCATCATAATTTTCAAGATTAAAAAACTTACTCTTATCACTAGTCATATGGTTTGAGCATTTGATGTCAATTATCCATTAGTTTCTCTCATCTCTTACATGAAACGAATTCGACATAGTTTCTTCAATATTGCAACCTATTTTTAGAGAAATTTCCTATACACATCTTTTAGGATTAGTAGAATTTATTCCAACATTCAAAGCCATGAACAAACATTCATCACTTCCATCATCTAGATAGTCTGATTCCTCATCATCAGACACACCACTATCTTCTTTAACATAATAACTATTTTTGAAACATTTACCTTTATGGTATTTTTGTTTGTCATTTGAAACTTTGATTGGACATTTGAAGCATAATGACCTATCTTTCCACAATTGAAACAATTGAAGGGTAACTTACCTCTGTATTTTCTAGTGCCTTTTTTTAATCTTCTTACAAATTTTTCTTCCACTTCATTAAGATCATTTAGATCTAATTCAACATTATGCTCTTTCTTACTGACTTTAAAATATTTTTTTTTCTTTAAAGCATCTTTGTAAAACTCTCTTAATTCAAAAGTAGTTAAAGCACCAAATATTTGATCTCTAGTATATTTATCCAAATTCAAAGCTTCCTCAATAGCAAAAACTTTAGCACTATAAGATTTAGGAAGAGTTCTCAATACCTTTTTCACAACTTCAAGTTCCTACAGTTTTCCACCAAGGCCAGATGGAATTGAAAATTCCATCCACTATGAGCATGTAGCTTGCAATATATTCACCTTCTACCATCCTTAAGGTTTTAAAATTAGCTTTGAAATTATACATCTTTGCTTGCTTTACCTTAGCATCTCCTTCATAAATTCCTTGCAACTTTATGTACACCTCTTTAGAAATTTTTTAGCTTTTTACCTTCACAAGCTCTAAATCAGAAAGGCCACTCAAGATAGCATTCCTTTCCTTCACATTATTCTCATTGTCCTTGATATCATATTCACTTTTTGGAGCAGTAGAAGGAGTAGTATATCCATCTTCAACTGGTTTCCATTTACCAAACCCTAATGTGACAAGAAAGGCTTCCATCCTGGCTTTCTAGAAAGAATGGGTATGTGCAGGATCATGATGGGCGGCCAAAAAGTGGTGATATGATGGGTATGTGTACAATATGTGGCTGACGACTTTTTTTTACCCAAAATTGATGAAACGAAAAGGATTTTTAAAGGAGATTCTCAGCTTTCCACCAATATAAATTATGCTTTACTTTGAATTTAATAAATAATTATTATTCATTTTCTATTTGAATTTGACTAAAGTCTTAATTGATAGGCTGATTGAAAAACATCTATAGATTTCAACGGTATCACATTTTTAATCTAAAACATGTGTCACATTTTATGCTTTGCATACTATAGGATTAAAAAAAATGAACTTCATGAAGTTTTGACCAAGTTAAGGTGGTTAGACATACGATTTTTTATATTTTTTAAAAGTTGTAATAAAAAATTTATAATTAATTATTTACTTGGAAAAAATTACAAAAAAATGCATCACATCGGGACATAAGTCCTCTATTTATATCTAAAATCTTATAAAAAAATATTATCATTTTATTGTGGTTAGGGTGGTTAGACAAACACCTACTTCTTATTTTTCCCTGAAATTTAAGTGCTACTCCATTCAAATTTCAAATTTTCACCAAATAGTTTTTTTTTAAATAAACCTAGTAGTTTAAACACTACATTCAATTTTCTACAGATTCTATTCTTACATATTTTTTAAATAATATAGATAACTTATTCAAGTTTTTACGTCAAGTTGGGCCTAACTCTGATTTTTTTAAAAAATTTGCCACTTAAGGGCCTATTTTTTCCATGATGATCTTGCACATACCCGAATAATTTATTCCATCAAATTAGGAGCTTTGACACCTTTATTATGCACAATCCAGATCTACCTCAAGCGATTAAGCTTCTTCCAAGGAATCTTTCTCTAATACCAATTGTTAGACACATATGACAACTAAGAGGGGGGTGAATAAGTTGTGCATTAAAACCTTCAAACCCTCATTAATCTTTAAACCTTTATTAAGCATTAGCATGAGCATAAGAAAATGAAACATCAACACAATAACAACCATGCATAATAGAACACCAAATTCTATGTGGAAAACCTTAATAAGGGAAAAACCACAGTGAGGACTAGCACAAATATATATGAATATCAACACTGATTATAAAGGGTCATTGTCGAAATGGCTCACTACCCAAAAGAAAAGAAAATATCACTACCATGGGCTCACCACCTAGAGGAATCATTGTCAGCAATAGTAAGATAATAGAAGAAACTGTTACAAGGAGGTTCATTACCTCAGAGCAACAAGAGAATCCACCACAAAAACTCTACACCATCCGCAACCTTTGGATCATTGCCTCCAATAACTTTAGGCAGTCTGAAATGTAGACACCTTCTGCTCACTATATCTGGTAGTCATAGGAATTCATGCTCACACTCAATTCTCCAAACTTGATCACATCCACATTATTTCATATCACACTTCATGTAAAACTCTTCTCCAACAATTGACCTTGCATAAATATCCCTTGTGACCTCAAACAACTTCTCTAGATCAGTCTCAATGAAATGTATGTGTTATCACCTGAAAATTGCACCCTGTTGAATATAAAATTCAACACCTCAGTGTAACATGGGAAGACCTCTAAAGATGTGGGTTCCTTGTAAACAGAGTTCAACCTCCAGAGAAGGTCGGCTTCCTTTGTGTTATCACCTAAACTACTAATCTTTGTGAGATAAAGGGAGAAGGAATACTTAAATTGGAAACTACTCCTATGGTGATACACCAAATTTGTTCAAAACATGAACAACTACTTAACACACAATTTTCAATCAACCAGTAAAAGCCGATATGCACAACTCAATACTCATATGATATTGCATAAATGTTTTATAAGAAAGCTACGATACATGCAGTCCTAGAAGGATGATAAATTCTCCTCACAACTAAAACTGTTTGCATCACTAACATAGCCTATAACCTAAAATATACACATCTCCTCTGCTTAAAAGTGCTATTAATGAGACAACTAACAAGGAATAAAAGAAACTCACATGTAAATTTATCAATCATTCAACGCACTCAATGAAACAGATAACTGAGAAGGTAGAAGTTACTTTATTTATTGATCTCCAAAGGTGAAACTATACATTCAATGTTTGTAAATGAGTTACAAAACTCAGTATTCTCCTCTAAGGACTCTCAGAAGTCACAAAGCAAAAAAATATGCAAGTAAGAACTCCCTACAAAAGAGGCAAAAATGCCATATATACGAAAACTAAAAAGTATCGGCCCTTTTCTTAGGGTTTACAAAAAATATCAGTTTCTAAGAAAGGTCGACCCTCAAATCATTTGGAAATAAAGCTAATGCATTCAATGTGCATCCCCCGTGTCTCTATCGATGTGAAAGATCGCCCTCAAGAGAAGTCTTCAGATTTTTCTGCAACCATAGCATTTACTTTTGGCCCCCGTGTCCACTCTCGAACTTCCTTGAAGAGCTGCCTTGAATGCCTCTGGAGCTTTACCATTAATATTGATCTGCCTTTTGCCAGTAGACCTCACAGCTGTCCCCGAGATTGACGGCTTCTTCTTTTATTCGGCCTTCTTCTTGCTCAAAATCTTTTTGTAGATTGACTTCCCTTACAAACAGCTTCAAACTTTTCATTTATATCTCGACACCATTGATCTCCGAGCTGCCCCATTGCCTTTGGTCTTAGGAAAAGTCCATGTCATTTGTGCTCTGTTGGTCTCGTTCACAGGGGGAGTCAAACAGTCAAACGACTGATGGTTCACCTTTAGTTCCTTCAGATTGGTTGAGCTCATGCCACATAGATTCAAGATGATCAAAGGTTGCTTCATTAGAATCGCATGTCGATGAGACACTAATCATGTCTCCCTGATGCGAGTACAACCCGTAGCAGCTATCGGCAGGACACGCGACAATTGGCAAGAGCTTTCATCGAGCCCTTCATCCTTCGGCGAGACACCATCGGGTCGGGAGACTCACAGCGAGCTCAAAATATTATACCGAAGGCACCCCGTTGTCGGCAGGACCTTCCTCATTCAGCCAGACTTCATGCCGAAGGCACTTTCTCGGCGAGCCCATTTCATCTTGACATGACCCTATCGGGTCAACAAGACCTCTTATCGAACTCCTCCTCTCGGTGATGAGTCCCACCGCAGCCAACTCCCTTTCTTTCCCCAAGCTCTCTTATTCGGCCAGACCCCATCGGGTCGGCAAGACATCATGCTGAAGCTACCTTGTTTCGGCGAGAGCTCACTTTCTTGTTGGGGAGAGATCACTCGATCGGCAAGACATCTCCCCAAAGGGAATCCCTTTTATTTCGGCGAGAACAATTTTGTCGCTAGGACTTCGTGCCAAAGGTCTCATCTCTTGGCGAGCTCGGACCTTCTTTCGGCCATACCTTTTTTGATCAGCAAGACCTCACGCCGACCAGTCTCCTTTCGCCGATATGTCCCCTCTTGTCGGCGAGATACTCCCCATACGGAGGGAGATACAAAATCTCATAACGATTAAAATGTCTTGCCGACTTTCTCCTTAGAGGAATTTTATGCCAAACATGACTAAGGTAGACTTTTCAATTGAGCTCCTTGAGAAATGCATCAGGGTCATGATTTAATTATGCACAACAATGTCTCCATTTGGCCTTTATGAGCACCTGAAACACAGATTACCCTGCTTGATTGAGCCTGTAGGTGAAAATCGGGCAACATTTTTGGCGACCTTTGCTACATGTTTGCCTGCTAAACATGGAAAACTAGTAGCCAAATCTTGTCCATTAGGCATGGAGTCATTAGAAAAACTTAGAAAAAATTCAAAAGCAGTTCGCACATGGCTGTAACTCACTTGAGACTCATAGAACACAACAAGTTGCCAGAACTGACAAAACAGGAGAAACTGAAAAGGAACTATTTACTGTGCTAGAACAACACTTAGGGAAAGAAAACAACAATTGAACTAAAGTACAGAAGCACTTATTGAAACATAAAACCTAACCTAATATGTACAATGGAGGAACTTATCAAACCTCAAAACAAGGCTTAAGATGTATCCCATTGACTGGGATAGGAAGTACTTCACCTTCAGTTGTGGCAAGTTGGTAAGCATTGTGTTCTTTGCAGTCTTTGATAATAAATGGACCCGTCCACATGTTGTCAAACTTGGTGTGATGGCCCAGCCTGCTTTTAAGAACATCCCATTTCTGCACAAGATCTCCCACCATGAAATCTCTTGATCTAGTTTTCTTATCAAATGTTATCTTAGTCAGGATTTGTTGACATTCCATGTTCTTCATAGCCTTGTTTCTAGTTTCTTCTAACTCCATTAGCTAAGTATATCTTAAGGCAAGTGGGTTAGTCTGTTCAAACAGGACCAGCTGACTGGTAATGTCCAAGGTGGGCAACTCAGTAGAAATAGGTAATTTTGCTTCTTTATCGTACACCAACATGTAAGGTGAGTTCCCAATCACCTTCTTAGGGGTAATTATGTCTGCCCAAAGAGCAGTCTTTAGCCTAGCATGCCAATCCCTCTGATTGCTTTGAAGCATCCTTTTGATAATGTTAATCAAATTTTTATTAGTGGATTCTACAAGTCCATTGCCCTGAGGATAATAGTTTGAGCTTGTGTTCAAGTAAATTCCATTCTTCAATGCCCAATCAGCAACCTTCAAACCAACAAATGCCAGGGCATTGTTAGAAATTAAAGAATCTGGGACTCCAAATCTGCAAACCATGTCTTCATAAAAATTCAACACTATTGTTTCATTAGCTTCCTTCAGAGGTAAAGCTTTTGTCCATCGTGTAAAGTAATACATTGATGTGATAATCCATCGATGGCCTGCACTTGAGGGTGGGTTAATTACCCCTATGAAGTCAATTCTCCACTTCATAAATAGTTGCTCTATCTAAATTGGTTTAATGGTAAAGCAACAAGTCTTTCTTTGCCTGAAAACAAGGCACATTTGGAACATCTTCTGACATACATATGTGCATTCTTAAACAAGTTAGGCCAATAATAGCCTACTCTTAAAATCTTATATGTCGTTGTCCTTGCAGCATAGTGACCTTCGGAAGGTCCATCATGGAACTCATATAATATCTGATCCACTTGATCATTATCAACACACCTAAGCAATACTCCACTGTGATCTTTCCTATACAACACATCATCAATCAAGACGAAGGGAATAGACTGAAGTCGGTAGTACCTCCTCTTTGTTCTATTTAGATTAGGTGGACAATTCCTGATTCTCAAGAAATGTGGCATTCCCTGCAACCAGCTGGTAGCTTCATTCTTTGCTATCCCAACATTAACCAAAACTGAGTCTCATTGATCCTCTACTGTTGAAAATTCTTCATTAGCCAGCTGCTGGCATAAACCTTTTCCCCTCACCAATTTAGTGACCTGAATATCCACATCATACTCCATAACTCTTGTGATCCATCCAGCCTGCTTTTCGTTCAGATATTTACTGAGCAAAAATTCTTTCACACTGGAATGTGCCACTTGAAGATGAATTTTGTTATGAGACAATAGTGTCTAAATTTCTTCAAACTTGTCACAATAGCTAGCACATGTTTTTCTATGAAGGTATACTTCTGCTCATAGTCTTCCAGACCCTTGCTGAAAAAAGCAATGGGCTGCTCCAACCCTTCTACATTTTTTTGCACCAAGATTGTAGAGATTACATCAAAACTACCAAAAGCATACAAGGTAAAATCCTTGTTGAAATCTAGGTTGACTAATGTTGGGGCTAAAGCTAACGCCTCCTTGATCAGTTGAAAATTGTCCCTTACTTCTCGGGTCCATCTGAACTCTGCATTCTTTTTTAACATAGTTGTAAGGGGCTTCAACAAGGTTGCTATATCAGGGAGAAATCTCCTAACAAAATTGATACGACCAATGAAACTCTGAAGTCCTTTCTTATGCGGAGGTAAAGGCAACTCTAAGATTGTTGCCACTCTCTTGGGATCCACAGTAATTCCTTCCCTAGATACGACATACCCAAGAAGTTTTCCTTCATGAACAGAGAAAACACATTTCTTGGGGTTCAATGATATACCAAACTCCTGGTAACGTTCAAAAACCTGCCTCAAATGGTCAATGTGATCTGTTTTCTTCTTGGAATAGATAGTGATGTCATCAAGATATACTAAGACAAACTTATACATTAAGTTGCTACAGGCCATGTCCATAGCCTTTTGGAAGGTTGCTCCATCGTTAGACAAACCAAATGGCATCTTCCTATACGCCATTGTGCCCCACTTTGTGGTGAAGGTAGTTTTAAATTGATCTCCTTCCCTACCAAAATCTGGTTATAACCAGAATATCCATCCAGTAAAGAAAAACGTTCGGAACCTAACACACATTGAAGAATCTGCTCCATAGACGGAAGAGGGTGCCTGTCCTTTAACGAAGCTTTGTTCAAATCTCTGAAGTCTACACATAATCTAAGCTCTCTGTCTTTCTTCCTGATGGGAACTAGATTTGCAACCCAACTAGTGTGCTTGATGGGAAAGATAATCCCACTTTCTATAAGTCTAAAGACTTCTTTCTGCATTAATGGCTCCAGTTTGGGATTAACTGGCCTTTGTTTCTGCCTTATAGGTTTGGCTGTTGGCTCCAATTCTATTGTATGTCGTGCAAGACATGGATCAAATCCCTTCAAATCTCCATATTCCCAAGCGAATATGTCAATGAATTCATGGAATAATTATAGAAAAGACTGCTTTTCAACAACAGTGTTTATTTTCCCTATCTTGAGGCTTCTCTTGGGTGCAATTTCTAAGTCCTCATAATGATCTTATTGAACCAGTAAATTGGATTTGTTACTTTTAGCCTGATCATCAGAGTTGAAAATACTTTCTAAGGTAACCAAACCCTTAGGCAACTTGTTGTTCTTCAATTGTAGTACCTGGTCTCCATACTATTGTTTAATTCTCTCCTGGTTTGATGCTACAAACACGTCTTCTTCAAGTAGAAACTGCAGAATCTGCTCATCGCTCTCAAAGACCTGCCAGTTAACATTGTTATCAGGCATAGAAGGCCTGATAATAACCTTAGTGTGTTGTTGATTACACTCCTTCCTTACGTTGTTCAGAATGTCAACTTGAGCTCCCACAGCTACTAATCTATCAGCATGCTGATTCTGATTTCTTGGAATTGAAATGATATTGAAAGCCTCAAAATCCTCAATGAGGTCCCAAACTCTGTGCTTATACAATTTAAGAACATTATTTTTAACAGCATTCAAGCCTCTAACCTGATTTACTACCAATTCACTGTCCCCATGCACCTTCAAACTCTTAATTCCACATTTCCTCGCCCATTCCAGTCCTTGAATAAGACCTTCATATTATGCTGTGTTATTAGTGTATGAAAATGCAAACCTAAAGGCTGCATAATATCTTTCAACTCTTGGGGAAACCAATAATGCACCCCCACCAGCGCCATGTCTGCTCCTTGAGCCATCAAAATACATTTCCCAGACTTTGTCTTGTTGGTCACAACCATTCACTGACCTCTTAACCAAGTTAGGCATCACTACATCAGCCTCTTGAAACATGTAGTTACCCATACCAGCATCCGACACCAAGTCACTTTCAGCACTAGAAGTTTGGCCTGTTTCCCACTCATCTAGAAGTATATTAGGAATATCATTGACAACAATGCGAGGATCAAAGACAGCAGGATGCTCGTCTTGTTCATAAATTATGCAATTGGCATTCATCGCACTAGGTATATAGGGTTCTATATTGTCTTTTGCAAGTAACTTAGACTTAATGGTTACTTTAGTTCCATACCTAGTACGGAACAACATGTGAGACTAGTTAGACGAAAGGTATCCCCCTAATTTAGCCGTAAACTCTCTTGACAAACATAACCCAAAATACAAAGGCAAATCTGCCACATAAATGTCCAGGGAAATTGAAAAATTAGGGGAAGCATGTAGAGTTAAGCTAGCATCTTTGATAAGACCCACTATATTAACAGATGAGCCATCCAGCTAGACTACTCCTTTCTCTAAAGGTTGATACTTTAAACCTAACTGATCAGCTACTTGCTTGGGCATCACAGAATAGGTAGCTCCACTATCTACCATACAATTGTGCACTAAATTTTTCCCAATAATCAATGAAACATAGAACGGAGGAGGTCTCATGTTCTTACCTTGAATCGTATATTTCTCTTTGTTGTTGGGATTAGCAACTTTCTCTTGATCATCATTAGCCATTACGACCTTTTGGGAATCAACAACTTGCTCAGGATTCGCATTTTTAGATAGTGCCTTTTTTAGTAGATCAGCCTATCCAGGAATGCTTAAGGAATCCCACATGGTCATATTCACATTCATCTTCTTCATACTGTCCACAATGTTGTAAGGTACAATTAAAGGTACCTTCTGATGTACTTTAGTAGCAACTGGTTCTTTATTCTTGTGAGGCTGCTCATTGATTGATAAGACAGTAGTTCCTCTTGGTATATTTAGAATAGGTGTGGATGGTGCTTCCATAGTTTCAGACCCCTTGTTTTTATTAGCTGATTTCTCCACCTCCAGAGCTCTTTTCTTAGCTCGTGTATTGGCTGCAATTGCGGAATCAACATTCACACCACAGAACTCTTCACTTTGCCAATTTAAAAATGCAGTCTCATTAAAATGTATATCCGGTTGTTGTTAAGGTATATTAGCAGGTGTATCTGGCTGTGGACTGACAGCGTTTTGGACCAAAAATTCCTGATTAACTACCCCATTTGAACATGAGGCTGGGTTATGTGCTTGATTACATGAATAACACCATTCATTTTCTATCACAAAGTTATTCTGGGCTGGAACCATATCTTTCACTAGACTTGTAGCATTGAGAGGAGTTGGATTATAAGATTGGAATGGTCTTTGATTAACATTTTGACTTTGATAACCACCTTGATAGGGTTGCCTATTTTGCTGATACTGATATCCCTTATTTTGATAAGACTTATTTGCATTCTGACCTTGTTGTTGGTTCTGCTATTGGAAATTCGGCCTTGCCCCTTGATACTGTTTCTTCATGCTAATCAACTCATTTCCCATAGTTTGTAAAATGCTTTCTATCTTATGCTGACTAGACTTGATCTCTTGCAATTCACTTGATGGTCCTATAGTTGATGCTCCCTAGCTCACAGCGACGGGTAATGCTGGAAAAGAAGGTAAAGGGGCTAAAGATGGCATTTGCAATGGCATATTTGATTGAATTTCAAGGAAATAGGGCATAGGTGGCCTAGGTGCTAACTTTCCTGCCTGAATGAGGTTATTTTCTACCTTAATAGCTATGCTATAAGCCTAAGGTAAATAAATACCCCCCATGGACAATATCATGACTGAGATATCACTATTTAAAATTTTCAAATAGTATAAAAATGCATAATCAGTAGAAGTCCTTACCGTAATAGGTATTTTGTTCCAAGTCTTTTGAAATTGGATATTGAAGTCTGCCATTTGTTCTTGTGGGGCTCTTTTTATGGTTGTTAACTACTCTACCAAAGATAGGTGATCAGATTTTTCCTCAAAAAATCTGGTAAATTCATCACCAAGCTCATCACATGTTCTTATAGAACACACTAGCAAGCTTCTAAACCATTCCAACACCTTCTTCTTGAAAGATGCAGCCAACAATCTCACAACTACATTTTCCTGTGTCACATGATGTGCATTGCACAATGCTGCCACATCTTTGATATGCTCAAAAGGTGTCACTTGTCCTTCTCTAGTAAACTCGAGTAACCCTTTTAATGCTGCTAATGGAATATCATCATGTTGTGCTAGATTAAGGGGACTACCCTGGTTGAAAGGTACGAAAGTAAAGGCCCTTGGTGCTGCCATTGAGCTAGAATGCGTTGGTATGCTTGCTTAAGCAGAACTCGAACTTGGTTGAAAAGTATTTGCTGTAGCAAAAATACTGTTTGTTGAACAATTGAAAGCCCCTAATGAGGAGGCAGAAAGTTATGTTCTAAGAGTAGGAGATGTTGAACCCCTAGCTAGAAGGTCTCTTCTTCCTCTCCTTGTGTATGAAAATAGTGTATTGTCACTAACACCAGGTGGTGTTGACTGAACTCTAGGAGAAGGAACAGTCCTTCTGAGAGTTCTCCCTCTTCTTCTTGGAGGAGATAAATGTAAAAACTCTATAGCTTTTGAACTTCTATTTTCTATTTTTCTCATATAAATAAACACATGGATCCTTTCCTCCATGCAGAGTCACTAGATATGCTTAAAAATGACCTCTAAAAGGCTATCAGCTCACTATCAGCACATCAAAATAGCAAGGCCTAGGAATTTTACTTCTAACTCTGTCCCAGCGGGCGTGCCAAAACTATTATCACCTGAAAATTGCACCCTGTTGAATATAAAATTCAACACCTCAGTGTAACATGGGAAGACCTCTAAAGATGTGAGATCCTTGTAAACAGAGGTCAACCTCCGGAGAAGGCCGACTTCCTTTGTGTTATCACCTAAACTACTAATCTTTGTGAGATAAAGGGAGAAGGAATGCATAAATTGGAAACTACTCCTATAGTGATACACCAAATTTGTTCAAAACATGAATAGTTGCTTAACACACAATTTTCAATCAACTAGTAAAAGCTGATATGCACAACTCAATACTCATATGATATTGCATAAATGTTTTATAAGAAAGCTACGATACATGCAGTCCTAGAAGGATGATAAATTCTCCTCACAACTAAAACTATTTGCATCACTAACATAAACTATAACCTGCAATATACACATCTCCTCTGCTTAAAAGTGCTATTAAAGAGACAACTAACAAGGAATAAAAGAAACTCACATGTAAATTTATCAATCATTCAATGCACTCAATGAAACAGATAACTGAGAAGGCAGAAGTTGCTTTCTTTATTGATTTCCAAAGGTGAAACTATACATTCAATGTCTGTAAATGAGTTACAAAACTCAATATTCTCCTCTAAGGACTCTCAGAAGTCACAAAGCAGAAAAATATGCAAGAACTCCCTACAAAAGAGGCAAAAATGCCATATATACGAAAACTAAAAAGTATCAGCCCTTTTCTTAGGGTTTACAAAAAATATCAGTTTCTAAGAAAGGTCGACCCTCAGATCATTTGGAAATAAAGCTAATGCATTCAATGTGCATCCCCCGTGTCTTTGTCAATGTGAAAGATCGCCCTCAGGAGAAGTCTTCAGATTTTTCTACAACCACAGCATTTACTTCTAGCCCCCGTGTCCACTCTCAAACTTCCTTGAAGAGCTGCCTTGAATGCCCTTGGAGCTTTACCATTAATATCGATCTGCCTTTTGCTAGTAGACCTCACAGCTGTCCCCAAGACTGACGGCTTCTTCTTGCTCAAAATCATTCTGTAGATTGACTTCCCTTGCAAACAGCTTCAAACTTTTCATTTATATCTCGACACCATTGATCTCCGAGCTGCCCCATCGCCTTTGGTCTTAGGAAAATCCCATGTCGTTTGTGCTCTGTTGGTCTCATTCATAAGGGGATTCAAACAGTCAAACGGTTGATGGTTTTCCTTTAGTTCCTTCAGATTGGTTGAGCTCATGCCACGTAGATTCCAGATGGTCAAAGGTTGCTTCATTAGAATCGCATGTCAGTGAGACACTAACTGTGTCTCCCTGATGCGAGTACACCCCGTTGCAGCTATCGGCAAGACACGCAACAGTCGGCAAGAGCTTTCATCGAGCCCTTCATCCTTCGGCGAGACACCATCGGGTCGGGGAGACCTCACAGTGAGCTCAAAATATTATACCGAAGGCATCCCTCTGTCGGCAAGACCTTCCTCATTCGGCCAGACTTCATGTCGAAGGCACTTTCTTGACGAGCCCATTTCATCTCGGCATGACCCTATCAGGTCGGCAAGACTTCTTATTGAACTCCTCCTCTCGGCGATGAGTCCCACCACAGCCAGCTCCCTTTCTTTCCCCGAGCTCTCTTATTCGGCCAAACCCCATCAGGTTGGTAAGACATCATGCTAAAGCTACTTTGTTTCAGCGAGAGCTCACTTTCTTGTCGGGGAGAGATCACTCGATCGGCGTGACATCTCCCCGAAGGGAATCCCTTTCATTTTAGCGAGACCAATTCTGTTGTTGGGACTTTGTGCCGAAGGTCTCATCTCTTGGCGAGCTCGGACCTTCTTTCAGCCAGACCTTTTTAATCAGCAAGACCTCACGTCGACCAGTCTCCTTTTGCTGATATGTCCCCTCCTATCGGCGAGATACTCCCCATGCAGAGGGAGATACAAAATCTCACAACAATTAAAATGTCTTGCCGACCAGGACATTTCAAAATGAATAGAACCCCTGCTAGTCGTCAAGACAACTGGAAGGTCTTGCCAACTTTCTCCCTAGAGGAATTTTATGCCAAACTTGACTGAGGCAGAATTTTCAACTGAGATTTTTGAGAAATGCATCAGGGGCATGATTTAATTATGCACAACAATGTCTCCATTTGGCCTTTATGAACACCTGAAACACAGATTGCCCTGTCTGATTGAGCCCGTAGGTGAAAATCGGGCAACAGTATGCACCTCAAACATGCAACCACCAAATAGGTTGGCACCAAAATATTCCATGATGGAAGGAAGTGAAGGTGGAACACACCAAGGGCTAACCAAGACCCAAATATAAACTAACATGCTAAACCATACTTCCACAAACAACATAGTACATATGCAATCAGTGCTAACAAGCCAAGTCGGCCAAACTAGTATTAGCACTAAAAACTAACCACATTCACACTTTGAAACTAGGATCGAAAGTATCCTATGAACTGTGTGACAAAAATACACAACAACTCAAAATATTCCAACACCAATAGAATACTAAAAAAATATGGTGCAAACAAATGCAACTGAGAATACTATCATCATGTGCAACCAATTAAACTAACATTGAGATACAACACATGAATCAAGCTTGCAGAACAATTGTGCACAAACCATCCAAGGGAAAATAGATACAAGAATCATTAGAACATTCCCAAATCCATAAGATAGGAAAATTTAACGCGGAGAAATGCAGAGCAATTCCATTTCTTCCAGACAACCTTCTTCACTAGCCAAACACTGTCAAACACATCTTCTACTACCACATGATCTAGAATCTAAAAATTTGGATATAACACCTTTGAACACTATTGAACATATCCAAACCACACAAGCACATCGTCAAGCATGAAGAAATGCATAGCATAGCACAGAACACTCCTTATGCAAATTTTCTCAAAAGAACTTGGAAACCAAGTGACCATGCTACATCTGCAACACCATAAAACATCTTCTCAACATATCCGTGCAACATTTTCAACACCTTATAAACACTAGAAACACCTTCTCACCATAACCACACTAGAGGTTGACATCAATGAGAACACTAATGACGACATAGTGCAACACTCTATAGTTAGTTGCTCTCATATACAACTGTGTCCAATATCGATGATATTCATATTCTCCTCTTTTCAAAATTTAACACTTTCAACTACAATGTAATGCTACTTTTTTCCAATAGTTATTTAAGTAATAACAATGGATTTAATATAAGGAATATTATAATTAAGATATTTAGAGTCATGTAATGTTATCAACATAAATGTGAATAATCAATGTAACTATAAACATTTGATAATTAAGTAGTTGACATAATAAATGGAATAACACCTCCACATAGATTAATCATATTAACATCAAAATTATATAGAAAATATTCTAAATATTATTGGATCAATGTTTCCAATACTTAGCTGTAAATATATTTTGAGAAGCTATGATTCGACACTTAGAGGAATGGCTACAGATCTAGGCTCTTCACAATAAGGAGGCACCCTTGGAAGAACCGGTTCTTGCACAAAATACCAACCTTCCTCAAAGGGTCTTACAATTAAACTACCTACCTCAAAGGGCCTTACGGTTAAGCTACCCACCTCAAAGGGCCTTACAGTAAACTACCTACCTCAAAGGGCCTTACAGTAAACTACCTACCTCAAAGGGCCTTATGATAAATCCCTAGCTAGGAAAATCTCGAGTGTATGTTGTACCCCAAGTTGGACGCATGATATGTACCCCTTCTCTAATTGCCCCCAATGTCAGCCAAAGATCCTAACCTTCACTCATTTGTACCTTCTCAAATTCTCTTTTCATTTTTCTCTTCTCTTCTTGAATGTTCTCCATGCCTTCTATGTTTGTTCCATGTCTCACATGAATGATTTATATCCTTTTAAGGGGTGGTTTCAAACCATCACACCTTTTCACAAAAGGTTGTCTTTTAATAATTATTTAAATAAATAATTATTCTTCCTTTTTGAAGAGTGTTTATACATATTCTTTATTAATCTCTCTTTTAACCAAAGGATCACAATATCCTTTATTTTATATCTCCCTTTTAATTTTAAAGGGTTATTCCTAGATTTCTCTTCTCTTGGGGAATATATCACATAACAATTCTCCCCCTGTAAATTAGTCGTTGTCCTCAGTAGCATGAGATACATCTACATCACAACTCAAAAACACATGATCAATACTTGCAAATACTAATATCAATTTTCTTATATTCTTCAAAATGTATCTATCTTATTCTTTATGTTATCTATATTATTTCTTCTTTTAATTCATACATCATCCTTTGTTTTAACTTTATTTCAAATTCATAAGTAATTTTAATAATATCACTTTTCCAATCAAATTTATGATGAGAACTATATAGATTTCTTATGAAATATATCCTAAATTTATAATTGAAAAGATAATTATAGTGTGTATGTTTAACCTCCTATATTTCAACTTTACCATTTTACTCACTCATGTCACTCCTTCAATTATTAAAATATTATATTGTGATCCCACAATAATCACTATGCAAATTCAATACTATGTAGTCAATCATGATTTATAAAAGTATAACATATATACTCAACCTATATTCCAAGATGATATTCATGCATTTTGGACTACATGAACATCCTTCTTTTCATAATGTACAAATAGAATCTTTTCCTTATACAATAAGGAAAATGTACAAGGTTCTTGGGTTGATTAGGTCCAATAAAAATGTACAAATTAACACAAAAGATGATACAAATAATCTCATAATGCATCTTAAATAGCAATAGAGTAATAGTAATTTTTTGCCACCTACAAAGTACTTCATAAAAAAATACTAGTTTTAATCTTCCTTTAAGAAACTAGGTTAAATATGTTGCAATATTCTTCTTGGATGAAGATTTGTTCAATTATGTTTTTGGATGAAGTTTTGGCTTATAAAAATTAGGATACCTCACATTGACAACCATGTTATAAACTAAATAGTAAAATGGAACACAAATTGTATTGGAGATCTCACCATAAAATTAAATATTAAGGGTACATAAGGAGAGGAAATAGTACGCCCTTCCATAAATACATCCCTAGGCTTTGACACCTATTGATATATGATATTAGTATGACCAAATATAGTATAAATTTATAATTTTGATTTTCTTAGAGGTTGTCTCTCCCCTGTAAAATTCAGAATGTCCCCATGTCTCATCCTAAGAAAATTTATGTTATTGTGCAATTGATAAAGCATTATTTCATAATAGTCAAATGCATTTAACCAACACCATATTTTAAAGGTTTAAGATGTGGAAATAGCATGCCCCTATGGGTCTATAAATGTGTTATTCTCAACAATTTATTCCAAATATAATGTCATTTTAAACAAGCTAAAAATGTAAATCCAAGGACTTGTGGGTCATGGGCTCACAATATACTTATAATAAACATGTCAATGTGTTGGTTTTAATAGTCATAAAAAGCATAGTAAAACTATTTTTTGAATATACAAATTTCACTATTACAAATACTGACTCTATTTCCAAGACAACTTTCTTGTATAAGAAAGTAATAGCCAAAAATAATTGTGAACAATAATTGAACTTAGTCCAATGGTTTTATGTATAACATCAATTTTTTTTTGTTTCATTGGATGAAACAATTCTACATCATTATATTTATATTCTATTAGAATGTCAAAGTTATTAAATATGTAATCATGGATGAATTGAAAGGTGTCAAATATAATCATCTCTAGAAGTGTGACATAGATGATTTTAATGTAATTATCAATCAACTAAAAGTCATATAATTCAATTTATCTTTAATTTCTCAAAAGAACAATATTTTATTGATTCACCTTTAACTAAATCATATCTTGTTTTATATTATATATTATTTCCATTAAAAAACTATAAAATTAAATTCCCTTACAATTAGATTTATGTAATAGAGTATAATGGACTAAATAGTGTGAAATAAATGTTCTACAAATAAATTAGATATTCCCTATAAGTATTATTTTATACATCATGTATTTAATATTAGAATAAAGAAATTTTTGCTTTATAATTCTTTTTCCATTATCTTCGTAAATCTGCCTCAAACTCTATGTAAGGAACTAATAATATTTAGTAGATATATGAAATATATACTAAAAATTATCTTAAATTTATATTATTTTAATGAAGATGCTCTTTAAAATTTCAAATGTTCACATTCTTCTATCAATGTGCTTCATATATGTTTGTTGTGTATCAAAATTTAGCGACTTATGCTGGTATATTTACTAGCATACATATATTAAAAATATTAATATATATATAATACGCTGAGAGTTATCTTTTCTCGAGGTGCCTATTTCATCGACTTATTCAAAACAACAATAAACTACCATATGATATCACCGTTTCAATCAATCAAATCATATATGAGCAAAATAAATCAGGTGGAAAGACTCAATAGTGAAATAAAGCCAAAAAAGACTCAATAGCACATTAGAGGTTAAACACAAAGATGCTTAGTTGTCTTATGAGTTCCCCATGAAATTTGAATTGACTCATTTTAATTATAATTTGATTTTCAATACATATGTCCAATTTCTACTTTAAAAAAATGTGATACAATTGTCAATTAAGATAAGATCAAATATTAAGTTTAAGTATTTTCTTCACAAAGATACAAGATAAGATAACCAAACCCTAGTTTTGATTCTAGCACGTATTAAGAAAATGTAACTTTTCCAAGTTCCAAACCAAATGAGCCCTAACAAGTCCAAAAAACTCAACTTGGGAGACTTTCCATCCCACTCAATAATAAAACAACCACAAATAAAAAACAATAAACCTTACAACTCCTTGAATCTTTGTTTTGTTTTATTGCAACAATAAATTATAACAGTGCAATTGGTTTCAACAAGACTAAAGCCAAATTTGTGATGGCTAAATTCAAGTGAATCCAAAAAATGTAAAGCCAAACCTATGAGAAATCCAACTCCAGGAGAATAAAGTCAAACCTGCAACCACGAAGTTTTCAAACGATTATGATTCAACAACCTCTTTTAATAAAGGTCTTCATGAATTCAAAGATAAGAACATCTAAAGAAAGTTGTGAATAAAACAAATTTAAAACTGCTTTAAAAACAAAGCAAAAACACTAAAAACTATTGAAAAATAAATTAAAATAAAATAAATACACTATTGAAAAATAAACAAATAAAATTTACAAATAAATACATTGAAATTTCTTATAATTATAAAAAATATATTTGCGTTACTACTATAAAAAAATGTTCACTCTAAAAACTTAAAAAATTATTTTAATCTAGAGGTCTTTATGAATTTGTGAATAAAACAATATTTGTTTTAAAAATAAAGAAAAAAACTAAAAACTATTAAAATTACAAATAAATACATTGAAATTTGTTATAATTATAAAAAATATATTTATGTTACTAATAAATAAATGTTCACCTTAAAAACTTAAAATTTATTAATGACACTAAGTATTTAGTTTTAATTATTTTTTTAATTAAATTGATTTTAAAATCTAAAAAAGCAACATTACTGCCATTGTAATATGCCTCTAATATAACTCTCGGCGTAATTATTTTTATTTTACTTTAATTTATCTTTTTAACATTCAAAATAAAAATAATGTATAAATATATATTAAAAAATTAAAAAAATCTTTATAATTATAATACGAATGATGAAATACTATTGCAATGAGAAAAAATGATGAAAATTATAAGTGCCTCAAGAAGGGTAACTCTCGACGCATTTTATATAAATAATAATGTTTTGATTATAAGGGAAAAATAGGTTTTGAAGGGACCCGAAACCCTTTACAACTTTAGGCACAAAATGTTGTTCAAAAGATACAACACTAGACAGTCAGTAGCATCCAAAAACCCAAAAACTATAAAGGATACACACAACTACTCAAAAGATAAACAAAGAATACTAGCAGCCAAACAACAAGAAGTCCCAATGGAAAAGTAGAGCTAAACCACATGTGTAGTCTTCTGACCACCACAAACAAACTTAACAAGAGATTGAGAGGACTGATTATGCTTAGGAAGACCTCTCTTCCTTCTTTGCACAACCATCCAAGAAAGATCATCCTTCGAAGGATTAGAGCAAGGGGAGGATGGGGGGACAAGCCACCAAAGTACCTAGAATGTCACTCCCACAACCAAAAACAACAACAAGAGCTACATATAAACTTGCAGTCACAACACCATCAGCAAAATCATTAGCAACAATAGGAGTAACCTCACCAGTCGCATCAGCAATAGTAAGCAAACCAACTACATTAGTAGCAGCTGCAGACGAACCAACAGTTGCACATGGACCAACAACACCAACATAACCAAAAGCTCCAACAACAACTGTAGAAGACCCAACAACAACATCGCAAGGCAACTGCAAACCTTCAACAAAAGAAGCCATGACTTTAGGGGCCAAGATATCATCCCCAAAATCATCCAAAGATTCTTCCACAGTAAGATGCTCAGGAAGATCATCTTTCCACCAAGTAGCATAACTCCGACGAGAATTATGACAGTCGGCGGCCAAATGACCTATAGAAAGGCATCTCCTACAGCGGAAAGGAAGCCCTTCATAATCAAGAATCTGAGACCATGGTCTAGCCTCCACCATCAAAATGACATCTCCAGGTAAATATTTTGAGGTATCAACATCCACAAGAATGCAGGCGAAAGTAGGATGATCATAGATAAGAGAAGATGAATCAACCATAATAAACCTACCAATAGCATTCCCAATGGACTCAAAGCAAGGATTCCAAAACTGAAGAGGTAAGTTAGGAAATATTTTTTTTTATTCAAGGGGTAAACGCTTTTGACCTGAGCTATGAACCAGAATACAACCATTCAACAATACCACCCCAATGGGGTTTGAACCTTGGTGACAAGAACAATAATGCCACCTTTAAACCAACACACCATGCCAATACCAGCAGGTAAGTTAGGAAATATGACCCAGGTAGGCACAACACTAATAGATTCAGAAAGAGGGTTGAAAGAAGGGAACCAAGGCCAGAGAGAAAGTGAGTGCTTTCCCCACAACCAAACACCCCCTTCCAACACCTGAACCCTATCCTCCTTAGATTGAAAGGCAACCACAAAAAAACCCCTAGTTGAAGGATAGAGTTAAATCCTATCCTCAATAATAGGCCTTCAAGACTCCAAAACCCACTTGTGTAAATTTGGGAGGGAAGGCCATAAACCATTAAATCTACAAATAAGAGCAGAACGAGAAAAATACTCTTCTTTATCCAACATCTTCTGCCCATCTTTTGCCCCGTAAGGGTTTACCCTTAAAAGAGGGCAGAGAAGAAGAAGGGGTTTTACCTTTAGACCCAACCACCTTAGCAAAGGACTAAGAAGCAGGACACGGAAGGGCGACCTCCACGTGCAGAAACCTACACCCTAAAGGAGGAAAATCATAACCAACAAAACCATCAAGCAAAGGTCAAGAGCCACTAGGAGAAGACAACGACACCCCATTAGTAGGAAACGAACCATCAACAAGCACCCACGAGCCAACAACATCTAACCCAACAGCGGTCAAAACCAACCCAAAAGAAGCCAACGACACACCAAAAACCAATGATGCACCAACAGCCAACAACTCACCTAAAGCCAACGACAAACCAACAACAACAAACCCAGCAACAACCAAAACTGACCCATAAGAAGTCGGTAGCACACCAGCAGTCAACTGCGCACCAGTAGACAACAACGCACTAGCAGCCAACGGCACACCAAAAGCCAGCGGCGAACCAACCGCAGAAAACAAGGGAGAACCAACAAAGATAGTTGTTTCAACAAATAACAGAAGAGCCATTTCAAATTCTTCAATTATAATAAATTATATAAATAATAATGTTATATAAATACTAATTTATTATAATAATTACTATAATTAAATTAATTATAATTATTAATATTAAATTTTAGTATTAATAATAATAAAAATGAAATCATTATAAAATTGATTATGATATAAAAAATAAGTATTTTAGAGTGAATAAGATATCAAATCGATTTAAAACCATTTTTAAATTTGCTTTAAATCTGCTTGAAAAAACGTTGCATACAATGAATATAATTATGATAGCTGCATGTCATTTGAATGTCAAATTCAAACTAAAGAGTTTTTCCTTACATTAAATTTTGTTTCTTGATGGATGCCATTATAATACGCCTCTGGTGTAAAAGATAGCACTCTACATAATTGTCCATTGTGCTGACTAAATCTTAGGTGTTCAATTCATATTACCGAAGCAACATATACACAGGAGATTGACGTTGAATTTCTCAAATATGGTGTGGCTTTGCTTTCTTTTCGTATGGAAGAGGTATGCATAATAATCTTAATTCTCATGTCTCCTTGGTGCGAAAAATAGTTTTTATTTTGTAGGAGGAGACGACAATAGTCTATGCATGTGGAGGGTTATTTACTTAAAATGAAACCATCATCAATTCATAGATTTAAAATCATTGTTGTGTCAATTTATTTATTCATGGGACAAGAGCCATTTTAGAGTGAGCTATTCATGTAGAAGTTCACATTTGGTTGATATTCATAGAACACGAACTCAATATTAGGATGAGAGGGTGATATATTCCACCGTGTGAAAGAGAATAAATCACATTTTTCCAATGGTTACAGACAGAGACAATTTACAGTGACCATGCATTACATTCTACAACATGTACACATGTACGTTGAGGAGCGGAGATTCTTTGAACATACCCAAATATGGTATGTTTCTTTTCAAAGAGCACCGGGCGAGCTGTAATCCACTATAATCCTTAGCTCTATCTATGGTGGTGTCACTGTTGTGTAATCTCCATAATTCATACACCTTATCATGGAAAAAAATACTCATATTGTCATTCTCGATAGTACATCAAGACCACGTGTGAAAACCATGGAAGCATCACAGAGATTTGAATACCTTATTCTATGGCGAAAAACCATTGATAAAGTCCATGGTGATTGGCTATGAAGAGTTAGATAAAATATTGATATATGGAAACGAACTGAACATATAAAACGTATTCACAGCCTTTCATAATGTCTCATGATCATAGACAACTACGGTGCTAGGAAAATTCGCCAATTTACTGTCATGAAAAATTCACCTTAAATAAAATTCACCACTATCAATTCACCGGATTAACATTTTTTTTTTACCTTACAACTACACCTTGTCATGTTTCCAAAATTATCCATTGCTTTCTTCTTAAGTATATGATTAACTTCTGTAACCCGTGCCAAGAATACGTCTCGCCGGTCTCGGTATAGGAGATAGAGTCAGAGATGGCATAAAACACCCCAAAATGTCTTCTGAAATGCCCCAAGATGTTTTGCACTCCAAAAAATATTAAAGGAACTCATGTAAAAAAAAAAAAATCATTACAAAAATGTTACCATTTCTGAAACGTGTAATTCACATAAATTTTGAAGTTTAGAAAGTATTTAGGAAAAAATTTCTTGCACTTTTTGATGCATCAAAGGGATCAAAAATCTATCCAGGCAACCAGGAATGACTCATGACTTTAAACCCCATACTAAGTGTCCAACTGAAAAATTGTGTTTTGAAGGACAATCACCAAAGTAAATCATTTTCTTTGGCAAGAGGAATGCGACCTTTCAAAGTGAAATCAGAATGATTGATAAATGGTTGTGGGTAGAGAATGTGTTGTGCATTGCACATAAAAATTTAGGTGTCGAGAATCTCATTGCACCTTAAAATCTACGTTGCAGATACCTCTTTACAACGCATATGGTAATAGATGAATACGATATTTCCCTTTAGAGACATGACCCTTAACACAAGAGGTCTCATCCTTTTGAAATATGTTCTTTCAATAGGATCCCTATTGTATATAGACTTACACAAATTTTTATATATCAAGTACTGCATATGGTTCATAATTCATGGTGGTCTAGATAAGAAGATATCTATGACTACATGAAATTTTTAGGGATAGGCTTAAATTTAACATTAAGGCATATTTAAATGATTTATCTATTTTTAAAATATTGATAATTTATTATAATTAAAAAAGATTATAGATTTATAGATGAATAATATATATATATATATATATATATAAGTTATGGATATGGTTTCATAAGTTAAATGTAGGTATAAATAGGGAGTTCTCAAAGCAATATAAATTCTAATCAAGATTTTAAATATGGATAAAAGACATTTATATGATATAGGATTTTAAATCATGTTAAAGGATAAATATAGGAACAAAAATTACCATATAAACAAAGGTTATAGTTTAGATCTTATAGAATCAAGTTTCATGACTCAAAGGCTAGAGAAAACATATAATGTTAGACTACACAAAGGGCATTATAAGAAGATAGAAAAAATATTAGAAATAGGAAGGCCTGATCATTAGGCTCTGATATCAAATGTAATGCTATTTTTTTCCAATAGTTATTTAATTTATAGCAGTGGATTTAATATAAGGAATATTAGAATTAAAATAATTTGAGTCATGTATTGTTATCAACATAAATGTGAATAATCAATGTAACTATAAAAATGTGATAATTAAGTAATTAACATAATAAATGGAATAACACCTCCACATAGATTAATCATATTAACATAAAAATTATATAGACAATATTTTAAATACTATTAGATCAGTAGTTTCCAATACGTATCTGTAAATATATTTTGAGAAGCTATTATCTGACACTTAGAGGAATGGCTACAAATCTAGGCACTTCACGACAAGGAGGCACCCTTGAAAAAACCAATTCTTACACATAACACCAACTTGCATCAAAGGGCCTTACAATTAAACTACCCACCTCAAAGGGCCTTGCAGTTAAACTACCTACCTCAAAGGGCCTTACAGTAAACTAGCTACCTCAAAGGGCCTTGTGGTAAATCCTTGGCCAAGACAATATTGAGTGTACGATGTACCTCGAGTTGGCACACACTATGTGCACCCCCTCTCCAATTGCCCCTAATGCTAGCCAAAGATCCTAACCTTCACTCATTTGTACCTTCTCAAGTTCTCTTTTTATTTTTCTCTTATTTTTCTCAAAGTTCTCCATGCCTTCCATGTTTGTTCCATGTCTCACATGAATGATCTATATATCCTTTTAAGGGTTAGTTTCCAAACCATCACACATTTTCACAAAAGATTGTTTTTTAATAATTATTTAAATAAATAATTATTCTTCCTTTTTAAAGAGTGTTTATACATATTCTTTATTAATCTCTTTTTTAACCAAAGGATCATAATATCCTTTATTTTGCATCTTCCTTCTAATTTTAAAGGGTCATTCCTGGATTTCTCTTCTCTTGGGAAAAATGTCACATAACATACAATAAACCCAAATCTTGTGGCTCATGATCTTGATTCAAATGAAAGGCACCTCTCATCAACCTTTCATGGTTTTCACATAGGTTTACCACAAACCTGACCATGAATAGGAACACACTCATTTTTTCACCCCATATGGTTTTTTGGATCACCACTAACCTTTTCAAGATCCATGAACTACATTACACTCTAGTGCTTTTGTTTATTACAATATTTTACACTAGGAGGGTACATAAGAAAATAACACACATAAATAGAAATAGCCACTATTGTTGATTGTGCCACTCGATCTCCAACAACATAGAAAACCGTCATGCCACACAATAGAAAAAAAATGCCACCAAAGTTGATTTAAGTGGTCTCATCGTTGGTGACTAATGAGAGGCGCTATTATCCTTCAACCTCTTGTGCCTCTAGCCTCCAATTTTAATTTATCTAAAATAAATACTCTTCATCACTAGGACAAGATAGTTCATCTTTTGCATATTTTCTCAATTGATTTCTTTAGCCAAGTAAGCATTTTGATTTAATTTATCAACCAATAGATCTTGTACCCTCTTCTTAAAATTCAATCAAAGGTGTCAGATTCCATAGATAATGCACCTTGATTATAACACTTATATTGGAAATATTAGGTCTACAATAATATAATATTAAGTTGTTTTTTAACAACTTAATATTAAATTATATAACTTCATATTGTTGGAAGTTTGGAGAGATTGTTGAGGTTTTTCATTGATGATGTTGCTTGGCAACATGAGCATGGTTGGTATGTTACAGTGTTTTCATTGATGTCAACATTGTTGTGGACTATTTTTTATATTCCTAACAGGTTTTAGAGATGATAAGGAAGACATTATTACATAATGGTTTGGTATGAAAATATTAGTTATGTGGAAATTTGACAAGTGTCAAATCTGCCAATACAGTGTAACAGTGCATTAGTTTTTGGGTCTGCACCACTTTGCAAATGAAGATATTGCTTTGTGCTTCTAATATTAATTTGGTAGATGTTAGATACACCTAATTCTAAGATTTCATATTGTTTGGAAAAATAGTTTGAGAGATATGAGTAAAAGTGTTTGATCTGGCATATTATAGTGTTTTTTGTATAGTGTGTTTGTGTGGGAGAATCCGTACTTCTATGCCGATGAGATTTTGGCCTTGTAGTGTTGAAGATGTTGCAAGTATGAAGGTGTTTTCATTGATGTCAACTGATTATTAACTGGTTTTTGTTTTCATTGATGTCATGGAAGTTGGTTACTAGTTGTATATGTCAAGGATATTGAGAAAATTGTAATACTATGGTTATACAATAATGTCTCTGGTACTTGGGTTCCAAGTTATTTTGAGAAAATTTGATAAATAGGGAAAGTTGTGTCATGCAGATATTCATTGTATGCTCTGGGATATGCTCTGGGATGTGTTGCTATGCCTATGAGGATTAGAGGTGTTGTTCATGATTGTTGGTAGTTGCTATATCCAAAATTTGGGTGTTTGGATCGTTGTACAATGTGAGATATTTTTACCAGTAGGTGAACTATGTATTTATGTGTGTTTGGTTATGATCTGGAAGAAATGTATTTGCTTTGGATTCCTTTGAATTTTGGTTTTAGGAAGTTTTCAATTTAGAGAATAAGCTGACAAGATCAAGTTCAAGTGAAGTTTGTTATCTAGAAAGATTGGATTGAGTTAAGGATTTGTGTGCTTAATTGTTTATGCGTTTTGCATGAGTGTTGGTTGACCTTGTGTTAAACACTACTTATGAAGTTCATGGAAGCATGTTGAGATGTTTTGGGACATATTTAGGTCCTCATTAAGTGCACCAGGTGTTTGGGTTGCCATCATTCTAATTCCACCATAGAATGTTTTGGTGCTGACCTAATTTGAATTTGTAAATGAAAATTATGTATGGCTGACCTTGGATGAGTTGCAAGGTTGAAGATGGTATAAATATAAGTTGAGATGTTTGTGAGATGCAAGATAGATGCAATATATATGCAAGATAGATGTGAAATAGTGTGTGTGATACGAGTTTTTGTAGATCAGTGTGAAATTCAAGTGGCGAGTTCTTGGAGGCAGTGAGCTGAAGGTGTACTCTATCATTCAAGCATATCAACAAGTGTGTGACCGAATTGTGGTGGATATCTCTATTGCATTGAGATGGTTTTCTCTCTATAACAATTCTCTTCTATCTTCTTTGTAGTTCTCTAGTAGTGATCCCTTCGAATAGTGAGCCCTCCTGGCAGTGAGTCCTATGTTGGACAAGTAAGTCCCGTTTTGGCAATGAGCCTTTTTATTTGGTTTTTGAATTCTTTATATTGTGAGATAATCCTCATTGTGGTTTTTTCCTCATTAGGTTTTCCATGTAAATCTAGTGTTATTGTGTGTATGGTTTTACTTCTTTCAGTTTATGCTTCAACACTTAATGATTAATCACATTAGTAGAGTAAAGGATTTGTGAATGGTTATTGATCTAACTTCTAGTGAAAGTATTAAAGGTTAAAATTGTTACAACTAATTCACCCCCCCTCTTAGTTGTCTTTTTCAAAAATTGGTATCAGAGCGAGGTTCCTTGGAAAATCTTAACCGCTTGAGGTAGGTCCAGGATGGCGAACAAGATAGTTATTGAGTGCCCTAAGTTCGATGGCACCAACTACACTTTTTGGAAGGCAAAGATGGAAGGATATCTAGAATACTATGGATATGATGTTGAGAAAGCTTATAAGACTCCATACACTACTCTTGCTAATGTTCCAAGTACTGCTGATGAGATCAAGGCTCATGAAGCAAACAATAAGGAAAAATTTATTCTAAAGAATATTATTTCACATTTTAAATTAATTAAAGTTGTAAATATAAGGACTGCAAAAGAGGTTTAGGATTCATTAGAAAAGATTCATGAAGGAGATGAAAAGGTTAAAGAAGAAAAGTTACAAAATTTGGAGGCACAATTCAAGACCCTACGAATGTTTGCAGATGAGAACATTAAATCCTGTGTACAAAGAGTGGATGAGCTGGTAGGTGGAATGCGAGGACTTGGTGCACAAGTGGATGAATCCAAGATAGTGAAGAAGATTCTCAAAACTCTCCCTGATGCATATAGTGAAAAGGTATCTACTATTGAGGAATTTGTAGATTATAAGACCTATACTAAATATCAATTATTGGGTACTAACCTCATTTGAAATAAGAAATCCTAGCTTGAGAAATGGATCAAAGGAAAAAACTATTTTCAGGGCTACAAATGTTGAAGATCCGAATGAATAAAACTTCGATGTTCAGTGGAAGCTAACTTTGTAAGAAGAATGAAAAAGGGCTTCGATAAGTATCAAGGTAAACATATATAATGCAAAGAAAATAAAGGAAAGATGATCAAGAGAGCATATTATGTAAATGAAGATGTTGGTATTTCTAATGTTGAGTCTGATTATGGAGATTTTGATGATAATGAATGCTTGTTTGTGGCTATAAAAGATAAATTTACTTCTGCTAATACTGTTCAAAAGATATGTGAAGGAAAGTGCCCTAGAGAAAGTTGAGGATACTGTGATCTTTTCCCTTCTTGTTAAACAAGAAAAGAACTACTGGGTTGTTCACATCACATGACCGGTTACAAGAGTAAGTTTGTTAAACTTGAAAAATATGATGGAGGCTTAGTAAAGTTTTGAGATGATACTGGTGCTAAGATTTGTGGGATAGCTTTAGTTAGTTTTGATGGCAAGCATAATACTGATGATTTCTACTATGTTAAGGGTTCAAGGCATAATCTCTTGGGTGTTGGAAAAATGTGTAGTAAAGGATATAATCTTGTGTTCAAGGATGAGAAATGTGAAATAAGGAAAGGATACAGAACCGTGATTACTATTGGAAAGAAATATGAAGGAAATATTTATCAACTTAAGGGTGTTGATGGACATTGCTTTATGTCTCAGATTAATGATAGTTGGTTATGACACCGAAGGATGTGTCACATTAATTTTGACAATATGGTGAGAATCAATGCAGTACAAGCTATGAGAGATTTACCAAGAATTACAAAGCCAAAAACAACTTTAGGTCAAAGGAACAATCTACTACCAGACTACTAGATTTGATTCATACAGATCTCTAGAGTCCTACAAGAGTGATAAGTCTACAAGGTGACAGGTATTTTATGCTTTTGATTGATGATTACTCTAGAATGACATGGGTTACTTTTCTTAGAGAGAAATATGATGTATTAGAAAAATTCAAAGCATTCAAAGCGATGGTTGAAAATGAAATGGACATGAAAATAAAATGTTTAAGTTCTGATAGAGGTGGTGAATTCACCTCTAATGAGTTTAATATGTTTTGTGAAGCACATGGAATAAGAAGGAAATTATCTACTCTTAGAACTCCCCAGCAGAATGAAGTTGTTGTTAAAGAAAGAACATGATGGTTCAAGAAGTTGCTAGATCAATAATGACTGAGGCAGGTCTACCAGAAGTCTACTGGAGAGAAGCAATTCACACTGTTGTTTATGTGTTCAACTGAGTTCAAGAAAAAGCTAACAACACTAAGACTCCCTATGAGTTGTGGTATGGGAAGATTCCTACTGTAAAGTACTTCAAAGTGTTTGGAAACAGATGTTATATCAGAAGAGATGAAGAAAATTTAGGAAAGTTTGATGCAAGATGTGATGAGGGTATCTTCCCTGGATACTCCCTTAGAAGCAAAGCATATAGATGCTACAATAAAAGGTTGAGAAAGATTGTAGAAAGCACAAATGTCAAGGTTGATGAAGAATCAAGAAGAATTCAATTAAATTTGATGGATATGTTTCAAATGAACTGGAATGTAGAAAAGAAGAAGAAGAATGAAGAATAGAAACACAAAATGAAGAAGAAGAAGAAGCTCTGGTGGTGTCCCCAAAGACACCTAAATATGTGCAAAATAATCATTCCAAAGAATAAATCATTAGAGACAATAGAAAAGGAGTATTGACAAGAAGCAAAGCTACTGATGCTACTAAAATAAATTTTTGTTTACTTTCTATAGTTGAACCTAATATAGTAAGTGAAGCATGTAAAGATGAGCATTGGATGAGAGCAATGGAGGACGAACTTATGTAGATTGAGAAAAATCAAACCTGGGAATTGGTTCCTAGACCGATAGATAAAAACATAATTGGATCAAAATGGGTATCAAAAACAAGTTGAATGAGAATGGAGAAGTGGTCAGAAATAAAGCAAGGCTTGTGTGTGAAAGTTACTCACAAGTAGAAGGTATAGATTTTTAGGAGATTTGTGCTCCAGTGGCTAGGATGGAAGTTATTAGAATGTTTTTGGAATTTTCTGCCCATAAGGAATTCAAATTTTACTAGATGAATGTAAAACCTACATTTCTGAATAGTGAGTTAGAAGAAGTCTACATGGAACAACCGGAAGGATTTCAGTTGTTAGAACAACTAGACATGGTGTGTAGATTAAAGAAGTCTTTGTCTGATTGAAGCAAGCTCCTAGAGCTTGGTATGCAAGGTTGGATAGATATTTGATTTAGCAAGGATTCAGTAAAGGTACTGTAGATAGCAATTTGTATTTCAAAATTGAAAATGACAAAATCTTGATAGTATTTGTATATGTTGATGATATTATCTTTGGAGGAAATGAAACTATGTGCAAAATTTTTTCTAAAGAAATGAAAAAAGAGTTTGAGATGTCTATGTTTGGTGAGAAAAATTTATTTCTTAGGTTGCAAATCAATCAAACAAAAAAAGGGATTTTTATTTCACAATCAAAGTATGTAAAAGAAATGTTGAAGAAGTTTGGGATAGAAGGTTCCAAACTAGTATGCATTCCTATGGTGGCCAACTGCAAATTGAGTAAAGATGATGACTCACCTAAGGTTGATCAAAGCAAATATAGATTTATGATTGGAGGACTGTTGTATTTAATTACCAGATCAGATATCATGCATGTTACAGTTTGTCTTGTGGCTAGATTTCAAGAATATCCTAAAGAAACACATGTTGCAGTTGTCGAGAGGATATTCAGATATTTGAATGGCACTCTGGATTATGGCTTATAGTATCCTAGGGATATTGATTTTACACTAAGTGCTTATACAGATGCAGATTGGGTAGGTTGTGTTGATGATAGGAAAAGTGCAAGGGTATGTGTAGGATCATGGGGGCCCAAACTAGGCCTCTAAGTGGAGATGAAAATTTAGAAAATCAGAGTTAGGCAACTTGAGATAAAAATTTGAATAGGTTATTAACATAATTTGAAAAATATGTAAGAACAAAAGTTGTAGAAAATTGAGTGTAGTTTCTAGGCTACTAATCCTTTTTTGGAAAAAAATAATTTTTTTTTGAGAAAATTTGAAATTTCAATGTAGTGGTACTAAATTTTCAGGAAAAAGATAAGAAGTAGGTGTATGTTTGACCACCCTAAGTACAAGAAGAAAATAATAATTTTTTTCTAAATTTTTCAATATAAGTAGAGGACACATGCTCAGATGTGTCAAATTTTCTTTTGTAATTTTTTTCCATGTAAATAATTAGTTATGATTTTTTTATTAGAACTTTTTAGAATTATTAAAACATCTATGTTTGACCACCATAATTTGGTCAAAAAATTATCCTATAGTATGCAAAGCATAGAATGTGGTGGATCTTGTAGATTCAAAAAATGTTAAGTAGTTTGAAAGTTATTGAAATTTTTCATTCAGCCTATCAATTAGGACTTTAGACGTAATGTAGGTAGAAAATCAATAATAATTATTTATTAAATTCAAAATAAGGCAAAATTTATATTGGTGGAAATCTGACAATTTTTTCTATAAACCCTTTTTGTTTGATGAAATTTGAGTAAAAAAAAAGTCATCAGCCACAAGAGCGAACTTCGGAAAACTAAACAAATTTTTAAAAACACATTTTTTGGGTTGACTTTCCAAGTCACGCAATCCCAAACCAAATCCCAAGCCAATATCTATTTTGGTTTGGTAATACCAAACTAAAACGGATATATGTTACTTATATTTACTTATTTATAATACATATATTTATAATATATAATATTATGTATTATATAATATGTATTATATATTATATATTATATATTATATTATATTATATTATATATTATATATTATTATATTATTATATTATATATTATATTATATATTATATAGATATATATATATATGAAATATTATATATATTATATATTAATATTATGTAATATATAATATATAATATATTTAATACATAGTATAGATTATATATTTATTGATGTGTAGCCAATTCACAAGAGAGAGAGAGGGAGTGGGAGGGACTTGAGAGAGAGGGAGAGAGAAATACCTAAGGAGTGAGAGACCTGAGAGGGATGGGGAGAGAGAGAGAGGGAGAGAGAGAGAGAGAGGAAAGGAGAGATATATAGTTGAGAGGGAGGGAGAGAGTTAGAGAGAATGACTTGAGAGGGAGAGAGGGAGAGAGTCTTGAGATGGAGAGAGAGAAAGAGAGAAAGACCTAAGAGGGAGGGAGAGAGAGAGAGGGGGGAGAGACCTGAGAGTGAGAAGGAGAGATAAAGAGAGAGAGGGAGAGACAAAGAGTTGATAGGAAGAGTGTTTTCCCATGTTGGAACCCTCTAGAATAAAAAGTGATACAACCATCAAACAAAACCATTACAACTCAATTCAACATTCATTCCATTAAAACCTTCAAGTTTAATAATATGTCATTAGATAATTCATGTAAAAGGTATAAAATCATCATGAATAAGAATCACTATCTTCCAGTCATGATACATAAACAAGAACATTACGTACACCAAAGGGGTTTGATGCAACTTTCAAACAAAATCCTTAGAAGACATCAAGATACATGTTAATTTGATTGTTTATGTGAAATCTATACAATAATTATGATCAACAAATAAGACATTAGTCAACCATGATGCATGAATAAACACTATATATGCACACTATATATGAACAAACACTAAATTAGTAGATTATTAATATTTATTCTCATCATTATACTATTATATTCATAAATTCAACACTAAAAATATCCATCCAATCAAATTCATTATAAAATATCCATCCAACAAAATTCTTTATAAAATATCCATCCAAGATCAATTTTTTTATAAATATAAGATCATTATTTTAATAAAGTTAAATTGCGGCTCTCAGTTGCATCTCTTCATTTCTTTGTGTTTTCCTCTTTAGATTGGGACTGTCTCCTTTCCTCTAGCCATCATTGATGCTCATCTAAGTCCACTTCCATGGACCTAACCGCATCGACAATAATTTGCATTTTTTATGCAAAACACCTCAATAATGGGTGAACACATTCTTCATTTTGAATAGTCTTAACTTGATCTTGAATGGTTCTAACATTCACATCAACTTTTTCTCGAAAGCGAGCACCATCAGATGTAGGTGGTGGAGGTGTGGGGTTACGAGGTGGAGTAGGTGGAGCTGGAGGGTGTGGATCCATGATTTAGATATAAGTGAACCTGCATTAAATTTGTAATTTAAAAATGTAAGATACATGTTTAAAAATCCCCTTAAACCATTCAATATAAATGACTTAATTGAATACAAATGAAAAAATGTGTAAAGCTCATTTATGTCTAAGGCATGTAAATGGAAAAAAAAAAATTGTTAAAGTGATGTGAAATCTTATTTAAAAATATATTAAATTTTTACCTCGCTGCAATGTGAAAGTGTTAAGCTCCAAATTTCCAATACTTAGTGACTATGTATACATAGTTAGTAATGGTTAAACAAAATTTGTCCCTGCAGCAATAGGGAAGTGGGAAAATTTAATGGGAAATAATCGATGGGTTGTGCGAGAGGCTATCATTTGTATATGATACAATATGATAGCCTCTACATAGCCCATCGATTATTACCCAATACTTTTCCCAATTCCCTATGGTTGTAGGGAAAAAATTTGTCTAGTCGGTACTAACAATGGATCCAGATTCACCAAGTATTGGAAATTTAGAGCACTTTCAACAAGGATCCTTTCTATTTTGAGAGATTAGGAGATTTACAAAGATTAAAAAATTAAAAAACAATTTTTTTAGCAAAGAAATACTAACTTAAGAATAGGAAACAAAGCAATAATTTAAGAAACATGAGAATAAGTGATAATGAAGAAGAAAAAATAGACAAGAATGTAAAATAGTTTAAAAAAATGTAGAAAGGGGGTAATGAAGGTTCTATTTTATGTTTGTTTAGTATGCTAGGTTCAATTTTATGCTTTTTTTCTAGTAATGAACATTCAATTTTTTTGTTTGATGCTTTTTTTTGTAAGTTTAGATAGAAATGAAAAAATTCAATCAAACTACAAAGAATGCAAAAAAAAACTTAAATTAATCACTAATTAGAAAAAAAAAAAAATGAAAAAATGTAAAAAACACATATCTGGAACTCATTGGAGGTCGTTGCTCGACTGTTGCGTGGCAAAAATGAGGCAGGGTTTGTGAAAATGAGGAAGATTTCACGTTATAAAGTTCTCAAAGAAATGAATATCCATTATAAATGGGTATCCGCTTTGTAAAATCCATATTATATTACCACGTGGCTCAAACTAATGGAATAAAAATGGATATCCGCTTATTATATAATAAATTTATTGTAGATAAATATAATAGTATATTTACATATACTTTATATTATATATATTATATTTATATATATATAATATATATCTAATATATATTATATATTATATATTATGTATTATGTATTATATTTAATATATAGTCTCCCTTGAAAATGAGGTGCGTGGTTTCTCTTCACAAATGGATATCCGCTTATTATATAATAAATTTATTGTATATATAAATATAATAGTATATTTCATATATACTATATATATTATATATATATATAATAAATATATTACATTATATATATATATATATTATATATATTAAATATATTATATATATTATATATTATATATATATATATATATTATATATATTATATATGTTATATATATTATATATATAAATTATATATTATATAATATATTTAATACATAGTATCCCTTTAAAAACAAGGTAGGGTTTCTCCTCAACAAAACGAATATTTGTTTTGTAATAGCATTTTGATATTTCACGAGGCTTCAAATCTAGTGCAATTAATAACGAATATTCATTTGCTCTATTATAAATTTATTATATATAAATATACTATAATATATTTCATATATACTATATATTATATAATATGGCATACGGAAAATTCACCGCCATGACAATTCACCGCGTGAAAAATTAATTGCATGAATTTTTTGCAGTTAATTTTCCATGATGGTGAATTGCTGATGGCAGTGAATTTTCCCATGGTGAATTGTTGACGGTGAGTTTTCTGTCAATGAATTGCTGGCGGTGAATTTTCCTAGAGCCATTTAATATATATTATATATTAAATATATTATATAATATATTTAATACATAGTCTCCCTTTGAAGTCTCCATCTCCCTCTCAGATCTTTAATATATATTTAATCATTATATAATAAAGAGGGGGAGAGAGAGAAAGACCTGAAAGGGAGAGAGGGA
>VDFB02379711.1:257042625-257126116 GCA_007258455.2 Sequoia sempervirens | reverse complement strand
AACACAAGGGCTAACATGACTCCAATATATAAAGAGCACAAAACATCACATAATAGTGAAACCGCTTCCAAAGGAACACAAGCAATAAGGGGAACACAAGACTAGGGAATGCTAGGTTGATATAGGGAGGAGTGTCATCACATGGTCCTAACATGGGTTACCCTGACATTCTAGATGTCGGCCCCCATCCATGGGTTACCCTGATAGTCTAGATGTTGATCCCCATCTATGGTTACCCTGACAATATCTCACTAGATGTTGGCCCCATAGGGTGACACATGTGGAACCAACCTTCTTTCATGAGAACAAGGAAGTCGGTCTTGCCAACCAAGCCTTCTTGACCCATCCTTAGCCTAAATGAGCACTACAAGCATGGGTGAGGCTTCTAGTTATCTTGATTAATGTGTAATCTACCCAACCCTCTAATTTATTTATTAGGTTATCACTGAGTTAAGAAACTCTCCAATGAGTTACCCCGATGCCCCTTTGTGCCTCGGCCCCCATTGAGAGCCACTCCCCCTACTAACAACTAGAAGACCCAAACACATCCAACAGGGTAAGCCATCTTACACACCAAAATGAAGCCACAAGATTCACATATCCTAAGCATGGCATGAACCATCTCACTCACAATTCCCAACCATAATAACAAGAAAATAGTGTAAACCTAAATACCCTCATGAACACAATTCAATTATAATCCGTCTATTTCAAGTGAAAGAATCATGAAACCAAAACTCAAGCCATTTCTCAAAGCCTCTGGAAATCTCTCAATAACCATTTGGCACAAAAAGCTCCCTCCATAACCAAAATCAACTCAAAATCATAATCAGCCACAATAATCAAAAGCTTCTCGATCTCACTATTTCAACACCTCATTCTAAATGAGCAAACAAATAAACATTACAACCATGGAATACATTATTTCCACTTTTCATTTTACTCACTATCATAATCACTTAATCCAAGCACTTAAACAACTATACCAACACTTAAGACAAGTCCCATATCCTAATATAAAATCTTTTATAGAACTCAAGTTTAGATACCCATTTAATTATACCAAATTCAACATACCACTCTACTTCATAGACCTATTGTTGAACTTATCAAATAGAAAATAAATGTATTATCAATTTTTAACTAATAATTTATCAATATTCACACAAGTTAACAAATGATAACATAAGGTAATATCCATTCAACAATATATGGTAACTAAATTTTTTCTAAGTCATCAACAAAGTCGAGGAATACATAATATATGGTTAAGTAATCCATAAGTAAAAATAAGATAGCTAGAGATAAATTAAAAACTCTAAAGGGAATAAAAAAAATATTGGAGCTAACTACATGATTATGGAGCTACGAGGTTCAACCATAATATTTTCATCCTACATTCACTTATCGAGCTAGGAGATATATAATGCACCTCACAAATTTGAAATAGAATCTATACAATACAATTATATATATATTTGTACTTACTCTTTAATCTACCAATACTATGTCTTGCAACATGTAAGGTAAAAAATGATATCCACAGTAAAATGAGTATATGTAGCAATGTTGTGGACAAGGAAAAAGTAACCCTTCTACTTTTTCTCATGTTTAGGCCCTTCCTGGTGATTTTGGCTTGATTTTGCCTAGATTTAATGTTATAATGTGGCTAATACATTCACATTAGGTCTTGGGTCCTTGTGAATCATTAATAATTATATGATGACATCTTGTAAAAGTGTTGTGAAGTGTTGTAACCCACTTTCACACTTTTATAGGACATTTTCATTATAATTCACCTAAATAACCTCTTTTTATCACTCACCAAGTCTTATTTCAAAGTGTTGTAAATATTTGAAGCAAACTTCCACACTTTTCTAGGCTTGTCATCACTAATTTGACCATTTCTTATGTTTAAATGACCCCTTAATGTACTTTTCAGCCCTACATAAGTGTGTTTTAGAGAATAATCATGTTAAACATCATTAAATACAATTTAATTCCTGACACCTAGTAAAATTTCCTTAGTGGGACAAAGTCACCACCTGGGGCGACTTAGTCCCACTAGGCACAAAAAACAAAATTATTTTAAATTTCTAGCGAGATATTATTCTCTTAACCTTGAGGTCAACCTATGATGTGTTATTTTCTGGAAATATTGTAAAATCAAGTATAAATAAAGGGTTTTCCTCTCATTTACCCCCCCATTCATCTAATACATTCATTCACACATTAGCATACATTCATTCATAATTCTCAAGCATTCTAAACATTATCAAGCATACATTGAAGCATCTACTTGCATATCTTCATATTTTTACATCAAAGGTTTGGTGAGTTGTGACATTGCATGTTGTTCATTCATCATTCTCTTTCTATTTCATATAATTTCATTTTAAAGGGTTTGATTACCAAATCGAGGTTTGACCAAGGCAAACCCCTATTCACTAACCCTTAACCCTTTTTCCCCTCTTTGCATGTGTGTTTTGTAGGCCTTGTATGTAGATTTTTCAAAGAGAAAGGTGTTAAATGTTGGTGTGAATAAGTATTGTACCTAGTTTATTCCTTTACTAGGGACTTAGGGTACTTAATTCACATGTTAAGTTTACTTAGGATATTAGTTGTATCTTCTAGAAGTCTTAGTTGTCTTATCTAGACTTTACAATTTCCTAGGTAGTTATGAGTTAGTTGTCTCATGTGGTAGGATTACGACACTTGTCATGATCTTGTCTTATCCTATCTCTCATCCTTCACTTTATAAGTAAGACATCTCTAGCATATTTTGTGTTGTGTTGTATTGCATAGATCATATTGTATCATATTTCAATCCTTGTTTGGTGGAATAGTATCTTCCATTGTTGCTTCTCTCTATCTCTTGTGGAGGTTATTTGGTGTTGCAGATTGAAGATATTGGGTTGATCACTTCAACATGGTATTAGAGCTTTGAATCTGGCAAGCCCCTTCCATTTTTTCATTAGAGAGTTTCCATCAATTTATATTGTGATTTGAGTTTCTTGTATCCTATATTTCATGTATGCATTTTTTGTGAGATCTGGTGATTGTAGCCCTTTTGGCTATAGTGGTAGTATTTTAGGCTATCCAATTGTGTCTAGGAGGCTTGAGAAAGTCAGATTTGGCTTTTGTTTCACTCAATTTATTCACCATTTGCATTTTTGGCAAAGAAGGGTTTGGAGATCATATCTAGTGAACAACTTTTTACAGGAGCATTTTTTGCAAAAAATAAGCCTACCATTGCGTTCGGGTGGCCATTTCCAAGTTTTTTGATATATAACTTGCCATATTTGGTGAAAGTTGTTTTCAGGGAAAAAAAATTTTAGCAAAGGTCATATGACGCCCCTACGTAGGTACGACGTCGTCATCATTAAAAAATAAATATATAAATAATCAAAAAAATATATAAAAATCATATTTTTCAAGCGCTATAGAGTGCGACCATCGTACAAAGGTTAGACGGCATTTATTTTGCAGGTGTCATACTTGCATTTTCTACAAATTTTGACCATTTGACTAGTCGACCATTCAAAATTGTTGGCCCGTTCAAAAGCTTTCGTCGACTTCCCTAGACTCTGGCAACTTCTTTACCCGTGGAGTTTGGAAACCGCAAGCGGGCGGGTAAAAGAAAACTGTCGACCTTCTAACAATCTCCACCAGCATTTTATGCTAACTGCCTGGAGATCACCGCCAGTAGGTCTTAATCGCTAGTGTTAGCTGAAACCGCTAGGGCCTCCTAAACTGTCGGAGACAGTGCAAACCACCAGCCATAAAACCGTTTGCATGTGACCAAGAGGCTAAAGCAGCTAGCAGTTTCTTAACCACCCAGTTTTTTACCTCCCTACAACACGTGGTCACGTGGAGGACCGAGGGCCAGCCCGCCAGGGGCTTAATTTTTGCTCCCAGTTAGCCTTCAAGGTGTTTTTTTAGGCCTTTTTTTCAATTTTACATAAATTTTCGCCATGGTGTCGGATTTTTGAAAATGGGATATCGTCGAAAAGCTGGTTCGAAGAACTTCGCAGTGGTGTAGGTGATTTTTCCAAATTTTGACTTTTTTTGTTAGTTTTTAAGCCCAAAGGTACAAGTTCATTTATTGCTTGGAATTGGCATAATTTTTGAATACGATGTCAAAATTTGGCAAACTTTTTTTTGAAATTGCTCAGAAAATCGCAAGGAATCTATTTGTAACCTCTATTTTTAGTTTTGGCAAGTTCTTTTTTCTAAAAATTGTAAAAATCACCATGTGTTATAAATGGTTAATTTGAGCTTGCCACTTGTACAAATTGCAAAATTTCTTCATTGTAATTTGTTGGGGGCCCTGAAAGGCACAATTTAAGTACCACATTGTCTTCTTTATTTGAGTGTTCATGGTGGATCTAAGGAAAATTGAACCACTCACTCCACACAATTATCACACATGGAAGCTAAAAATGACTCAATTGTTACAATCTAAGGGTCTATGGCCAATTTTAGATGCAGAACAACCTAAATTCACAAGGTATTATGAAAAAATTGTCCATAGATGTAAAATGGATTAAGGAAAAGGGCTCATTGGCTTACATGTATATGATAACTTGTTTCATATTTTAGAGTGTAAAACACCTAAGAATGTTTGGGATAAATTTGAAGAATTATATATTAAAAAACAAATCATTTCAAATCCTTACAACTTCAAGCAGATCTACAATCACTCTCTCCAAATGCATTTCCTTCAATTCAAGATTTCCTTGCACAGTTCAAGATGATTTTGTCATAGTTGAAAGGATATGGGTATGATATATCTAGTGATGAATGTATCTTCTTGATTCTATCTAAGTTAAAGGGCCCTTATCAAGTGTTTTCTTCTAATTTATATTCAACAATGGATTCAATGGGGAAAGATTACAAAATGACCTCTTTTGAGTTGTTTTGTGAGCGTCTTACTAGGGAAGAGGCAAAGTTGATTCAGTTGGATGCCCTACCCAATTCTAAGAATCATGCTTTAATGGATCAATCATCCAAGGGTAAAGGAAAGAATAAGAAGAAGCCCAAAGAAAAATCATCTTCAGGTAGTGAGAATCCATCCAAACCAAAGCCGAAGAAAAATCATAAGCCCACTCCATCTCCTTATTCTTCTTCTACCTCTAGAGATTCTTCTTCCAAGTCCAAAAAAGGAAAGGAGAACCTTGTTCATTCTCTGGAAAAATTGGGCATGATGCAGCTCATTGTTTCAAGAGACTTGAAGCCTTGGAGGAAGCTATGAAGAAGCACAACATTTCATTAGCTAATCCTTCTTCCATGGGTAAAGGGAAAGCTCTTTCAGCACAAGCCATTCATTCATCTTCAAACAGTTGGATTCTAGATTCAGGTGCTTCACATTACATGACCAATTCACGTGATCTTGATTCCATTGTTCATACTTCTACTTCTCAGATTACAGTTGGGAACTCATCACAAATTCTAGTTTTGGGGACAGGCTTTGTCCAGATGCTAGATGGGTGCATTGAGGATGTTCTTCTTGTTCCTGATATTTCAATGAATCTACTTTTCATATATCAAATTTTTCATTCTAGTGATGGGAAATCAGTTGAGTTTACTCCATAGAATGTGACTATTAGACAGTTGCAGGATCCTAAGAAGGTTGTTGCTATAGGGATAGTTGATCATGAGAACCATTTGTATCAATTTGATGGCTTTGAGTCTTCATCGGGTTCTTATTTTATTGCTCATGCTGATTCAATGAGCAAGATTTCACATGAAATATTTGGGCACTTGAACTATAGATATCTTCAGCAAATGCAAGCACTTAACTTAGTGGTTGGTCTTCCAAAGATCACTCGCATGGATGGTGTTTTTCAAGGTTGTGTTCTTGGCAAGCAACATCAAGATCTTTTTCCTAAGGGTCAAGCTACTCGTGTAACCACTCCCCTTGAGTTGATCCATAGTGATCGCATGTCATTCCCAACTCCTTTTTCAGGGGCTAAGTATGTGCTCACATTCATTGATGATTTTTCCCGACGGACATGGGTCTATTTTCTAAAGCTCAAGAGTGAAGTTCTCACTAACTTCAAGACCTTCAAAACATTTGTGGAGAAGTAGTCAGGTTTTTCTCTTTGACATATAGACACAAATAATGGGGGGGAGTATGTCAATTAGGCATTTCAAGATTTTTGTAGTGAGCATGGTATTCTTCATCAGTACATGGTTCCTTACACTCCTCAACAGAATGGTGTGGCAAAGAGAAATAACAGGACTCTCAGGGAGATGGCCAATTGTATGATTCAGTTATGGCTTGAAGCGAGCACCTCGACAATGGTATATTAAATTTGATAGTTTTATGGCTGAGCAAGGCTACAGTTGGTGTAATTCAGACCATTGTGTTTATTTTAATAGGTTAGATGATGATAGCTACATTATCTTATGTTTATATGTTGATGATATGCTTGTAGTTGGGTCTAACATGGATCACATAAGGGAGTTAAAACAACAGTTAGCAAATTCATTTGTTATGAAGGATTTGGGGGCAGCAAAACAAATCCTTGGTATGAAGATTACAAGAGGTGGGAAAAATAGAAAACTATTTTTATCTCAGGCTGATTATGTTGAAAACATGTTACAAAGATTTCATATGGAGAATGCAAAAGCTGTCAGCACACCTTTGCCCAATCATGTTAAATTGACTAATGATATGTGTCCAAAGACAAAAGAGGAGGAAGAAAAAATTTCCAAGGTACCATATGCTTCAGTTGTAGGCAGTTCAATGTATGCCATGGTATACATGAGACCATATATTACCTCTTTGCCTTCCAATAATATTCAAGTTGACAGAAAGAATGATCACATTCTACAAGACAAAATCATTAACATTCATGATGACTTAACACATCTTCAACATCAAGTGTGTCTTGAAAACATTTCAACCACTACAATTCTTGCCATAGAAAACATCCATCACATGCTTGAAAGTGACAAAGGCCTAGACATTATGAAATAAATTGTTAAGATATACCATAAACATGTTCCTTCCACCTCTAGTACATCTCAACCAACAAACACTATGGTTAGCCAAGGAGGACCTCACACTCCTCCTTCAATAGTAGCATCCATACCTACCTATACCACTCCTCAAGTCACAACAACAATGCAACAGGTTAGTAATGTGATTCCTTCCTCGACTATTCCTACTAGCATTCCTAATTCTTAGGTGGCATCGCATGTTTTATCCTCTTCCACCATACCATCTATAAGCATTCCCTTCACTTTCCCTACCACTACATACACTCCATCACCACTTTCCCTTCCACATCATACCAGTTACATTGACCCTCTCATAACACAACTTTTTCAAACCATCTCCTCCATGCAAAAACAAATATCCACCATAAACCAAAATCAGAATGGACCACCCACCTATTATGCTCGAATTAGCCCATTGTCTGGAATATTGCAAACCCCAATTCCACAAGGAATAGAGATGCCTAGATTTGAGAAATATGGAGGGAAGGGGGATCCTTCTAACCATATTAATACTTACACCGCTTTATGTAGTGACTTTATCCTTGATGATAAATTGTTAGCAAAACTATTTCCTAGGACTCTAAAAGGCACTGCCTTGGAATGGTTCTCATCTTTACTGAACAATTTAATTTGTTCATTCAATGAACTAGTTGATGCATTTATAAATAATTTCCAAGTTCATATGACTCCAAAGAATACATTGGCCGATTTGATGAGATGCAAGCAACATGAAGAAGAAAAGATAACTGATTTTATCCCACGTTGTCAATCACTTTATTCCCAAATCGATGTCAAGATTCTTGATCCACACCTTCAAAAGATGTTTATAGAAAACTTGCTAACTAAACTTCAAGACAAACTCACCATGATGAAATTTCCCTCCTTTATGGACTTGTGTACCGCCCTTTGCAATTATCACAATTTGGTTAGTAGTCGTGATGCAAAGTCCACTTCTAGTCTAGCTGAGAAGTCTGACCATGCCAATACAAAAAATTCACAACCATTTAGAAAGAAAAAAAAACAAATGGTTCTTACGGTTCAATCCCCCTCAACAACCAACTCAACCCATCCACAACCAAGTAGCAACTGTTAAAACTGTGATACCTTATAGTTATGGAGATCCGAAAAGACAGTTTACACCTTTACCAGACACCCTTCATAACACAATGTACCAACTTTTACAACAACAAATGATCACCTTACATGTCGTTAAAGCACTTGATCCTACTAAACCTTTACCTCCAAAATTTAAATCCAACGCTTATTGTCATTATCATAGACAAAATGGACATGACACAGAAAATTGTAAGCATTTTAAACACCTTGTGCAAGACCTCATTGATTCTGGTCGTCTATCCATTGCAAGTGTTAATGATCAAGGCAATAAGTTTGTTGCCCCTCCAAACCAAAATTTGCAAATTTTCACTAATCCAATGCCCAAACATAATGTTTCATTTGTCAAAGCTAGTGAAACTCTAAAGAATGATGTGATGAATGTTCATACAAAACATCCTGCTCCCATTCCACATATTACCACTATTAATCCTATGGATGAAATGGTAGGTGTGATAGACGTTATCCCTCCTAAGGTTCAACCTAAGAAACCTCTTAAAATTACTTTCTCCTAAAAGGACATGCTTCAAAATCTCCCCGATGGTCCTCTTTAAATAGTTGGCCATATTTATGATAAGCCCACTAATGGAATACTCATAGATCCCACCTATGGAGAGAATGTGATCACCGAGAAATTTTTAGTATTACATGAGCTTTATCAAGATGACTATTATCAACTGAAAGCACGGATCAAAACACACAATGGTTTTGCTTTCCCTACAATCGGATTGATCATCCTTCCATTACAAATAGGACCAAAAACATTGGATTTTACATTCTCCATCATCCCATAGTCAGACTAGTTCTATTTTTTTGCCAGGCCATGTCATGGTATGTGGCAACTGATCATGCTATACTATACACCTGGCATGTCACCAAAAAAGGAAAACTCACCAAAAAAGAAAAAAATGGCTTTGTAAAACCCTAATTATGAAGCTTCTAAAAAGCTTGTTATAAGGGGCTAGGATGGGAGTTACAGTATGTAGAAAAAGGTGATTATTCAGGAGATTGTAATATGTTTTGCACTGGATAATAAAATCATTAGATGGTTGTGGTTTTTTGGATGTAGCCCAGATTGGGTGAACCACGTTAAATTTTCTGTGTTGTCTTCTTTCTGCTATTATTTTTAGTGTGTTTTATTTCTCTGTTTTATTGATCAAATCTGTATTTAATTGTTAGATATATGCCTTCTAACCCTAACAAGTGGTATGAGAGTGGGTTTTGTTCAATTATCATCTGTAGGAAAGTCTCGCAGTTGAGTGGGAGTCTCACAGTTAAGTGGGAGCAATGGTGTACGAGGGTAAATTGAAGGTAGATAAATTCAATGGGCAGAACTGTCAGCTATGAAATATGCAGATGGAGGATTATCTTTATTAGAAGGATTTATGGAGGCCATTTGAAGGAATAGACAAGAAACCAACAACAATGAATGATGAGGAATGGAAACTTTTGGATAGAAAGGCACTGGGAGCCATTCGTTTATGCCTAGCACAATTGGTGGCATTCAATATTACAATAGCAAAGACAACTCAAGAGTTGATGGAAACCCTAGCGAAGTTATATGAAAATCCTTCCACTTCGAATAAGGTATTTCTTATGAAGCGTTTATTTAATATGAAAATGGTAGAAGGTGGGTCAGTTGTTGATCATTTAAATGAGTTTAATACAGTTACCAGTCAATTAACTTTTGTAAATGTAAACTTTGATGAAGAAGTTAGGGCTCTTTTGATTTTGTGTTCTTTGCCAAAAAGTTAGAATAGCTTGGTAATGGCTATTAGCAATTCTATTTTTGGTTCACATACATTAAAATTTGTTGGTGTTGTTGGTGTTATTTTGAGTGAGTAAATTTGTAGGAAAAGCTCAGGTGGAACATCCACATCAGGCAGTGTTTTGAATGCAGAAAGAAGGGTCATAACAAAGGAGAGAGGAAACAATTTTGAAAGTCATGGGAATTCACGAGGAAAATCAAAGGACAAAAGGTCCCAATCTAGAGACAAGAGGGATTGTTGGTACTGTGGTAAGCCGGGTCATTTAAAGAAAGATTATTGATCCCAGAAAAATAAAGGAGACAAAAAAGAAGGCAATAAAGAGGAAAATGTGGTAAGTAATAAATCTGATGAGGATGCTTTGATTCTTTCCCTTGATAATGTTGATGATTCTTGGGTGTTAGATTCAAGGGCTTCATTTCATGCTACACCCCATAGAAGTTATTTTCTTAATTATGTGCAAGGGGATTTTGGGTTGGTTTATTTGGGAGATAAAAAACCCTATTAGATTGTTCGAAAGGGAAGAATCAAGATTAAGTTTTAGAATGGGAATCATTGGCTACTACATGAGGTAAGGCACATTCCAAAGTTAAAAAGAAATTTAATTTCAATAGGGCAACTAGATGATGAAGGTTGTGTTGTTACATTTAGTAATAAAAATTGGAAGGTTACAAAAGGTGCCTTAGTCGTAGAAAAAGGTGTAAAATTAGGCACCTTATATCTTTGTACAGGTCATATTTTTCCTTCTACTTTAGCTATTGCAAATAAAAATCAATGTTCAGGAATAGTTGTTGCAGTTCAGCAGGCAGAAAATCAGACAGTTGCTATGGATTCTGAATCAACACTGTGGCATAATAGACTTGGGCATATGAGTGCAAAAGGTATGAAAGTACTTCATTCAAAGAATGTTTTACCAGGTCTGAAATGTGTTAATATGGATTTCTGTGAAAGTTGTGTGTATTGAAAACAAAAGAGAGTTAGTTTTCTCAAGGATAGGAAGCAAAAGAAAGATGAGAAATTGGAGCTTGTGCATACAGATGTATGGGGAATAACTCAAGTATCTTCTCTCGATGGCTCTCGGTACTATATCACTTTTATTGATGATGCAACAAGGAAAGTATGGATTTATTTCCTTAGGAAAAAATCTAATGTATTTGAAACTTTTAAGAAATGGAGAAGCTTGGTTGAGAATGAGACAAGAAAAAAGTTAAAATGTGTCAAATCTGATAATGGTGGTGAGTAATGCAGCAAATAGTTTGAAGACTATTGTTCCTCTAATGATATTCGTAGGAAAAAAATGGTTCCAAGGACTCCACAGGAAAATGGAGTGGTTGAGCGCATGAACAAAACAATAATGGAGTGTGCACAGACTATGAGATTGCATGTTGGGTTGCCTTTAAACATGTGGAAAGAGGTTGTAAACACTTCTATTTATTTAATCAATAGAGGTCCCTCTAATCCTTTAGGTTGTGGTATTCCAGAGGAAGCATGGAAAGGTCAGAAGGTGAGTTATTCTTTTCTCAAGACCTTCGGTTGTGAAGAATTTGCACATGTAGATTCTAAAAATAGAACCAAGCTTGATGCAAAATCAAAGAAATGAATATTTGTTGGATATGGCATTGATGAATTTGATTATAGGCTTTGGGATTTTGAAAATTAAAAAATTGTGAGAAGCAAGAATGTCATGTTCAATGAGAAAGTGTTGTACAAAGATCAGTTGCAGCAACATGAGAAGAAAGAAAATGATTATGTAGTGTTGGATGATACACCAAACAATGATGTTTCAGTGATTCCTCATGCTCTACAACAACAACAACAAATACCACAAACTCCAGTGAATGTTAGACGATCTTCAAGGATAAGTAGACCTCCAGAAATATTTTGTCCCTCTTTGTATTCTATTTTATTAACTGATGTTGGTGAACCAGACTGTTATGATGAAGCTATGCAAGTGGATACCAAGGTTCAGTGGGAGTATGGAATGGAAGAATAAATGGACACCTTGCTGAAAAATCAGACTTGGGAATTATGCAAGTTGTCTGTAGGTAAAAAGGTTTTACCAAACAAATGGGTTTATAGGCTGAAAGAGGAGGATGGAGGTAAGAAAATATTTAAAGCCAAACTAGTTGTAAAGGGATTTGCACAAAAAATGGTATTGATTTTGATGAAATATTTTCTCCAGTTGTTAAAATGACTTCTATTTGTATTGTTTTAAGTATTGTGGCTACTGAAGATTTTCATTTAGAACAACTTGATGTTAAAATAGTCTTTCTCCATGATGATTTGGAAGAGGATATATATATGGAATAGCCACAAGGATTTGAGGTCAAAGCTATGGAGAAACTTGTGTGCAGATTGAAGAAAAGCCTATATGGCTTGAAGCGAGCACCTCGACAATGGTATATTAAATTTGATAGTTTTATGGATGAGCAAGGCTACAGTTGGTGTAATTCAGACCGTTGTGTTTATTTTAATAGGTTAGATGATGATAGCTACATTATCTTATATTTATATGTTGATGATATGCTTGTAGTTGGGTCTAACATGGATCACATAAGGGAGTTAAAACAATAGTTAGCAAATTCATTTGTTATGAAGGATTTGGGGGCAGCAAAACAAATCCTTGGTATGAAGATTACAAGAGGTAGGAAAAATAGAAAATTGTTTTTATCTCAGGCTGATTATGTTGAAAACGTGTTACAAAGATTTCATATGGAGAATGCAAAAGCTGTCAGCACACCTTTGCCCAGTCATGTTAAATTGACTAACGATATGTGTCCAAAGACAAAAGAGGAGGAAGAAAAAATTTCCAAGGTACCATATGCTTTAGTTGTAGGCAGATTAATGTACGCCATGGTATACACGAGACCAGATATTGCACATGTTGTAGGAGTTGTTAGCAGGTATATGATTCATCTTGGAGTTGAGCATTGGAATGTAGTAAAATGGATTCTCAGGTATTTGAGAGGTACATCCAATAAATATTTATGTTTTTGGGGCTCTAATAGTGATCTAAAAGGCTATGTTGACTTAGATTTAGCAGGGGATATTGATACCAGGCAGAGTACAATAGGTTATGTATTTATAGTTGGTGGGACAGCAGTGAGTTGGATTTCTCGGTTGCAAAAGATGGTTGTTTTATCCACCACGGAGGCAGAGTATGTTGTTGCAATAGAGGCGACAAAGGAGATGATATGGATGCAACTTTTAATGGAAGAGTTGGGAAAACAATAGGCTAAAAATTACTTGTTTACAGATAGCTAGAGTGCTATACATCTTGCAAAGAATTCTACTTTGCACTCTAAAACCAAACACATATAGTTGAGATGTCATTTCATTTGGTCAGTATTGGAGGATGGGCAGGTCAAGCTGGACAAGATACATATAGATGTCAATTCAATGGATATGTTTACGAAGGTAGTGACTAGGGAGAAGCTAAGATCCTCTTCAACTTTGGTTGGCCTTCAAGGTTGAATTCCAGTATAACATAGCAGCAGGGTCCAAGGTGATTATTTCCAGTGGGAGCTGTAAGTGCAGCGGTGTCATCCAAGATCAGTCTCCAAGTGGGAGATTTTGTTGATGTGGAGCTTGATTAGTCTCCAAGTGGGAGATTTTTGTGGTATGTGGTGACTGATCATGCTATACTGTACACCCAGAATGTATCCCATTTTTTTTGCATCGTCACCGAAAAAGGAAAAATCACTGAAAAAGAAAAAAAGGATTTTGTAAAACCTAATTTTGGAAGCTTCTAAAAAGCTTGTTATAAGGGGTTGGGATGGGAGTTATAGTATGTAGAAAAATGTGATTATTCACAAGATTGCAATATGTTTTGCACTGGATAATAAAATCATTGGATGGTTGTGGTTTTGTGGATGTAGCCCGGATTGGGTGAACCACGTTAAATTCTCTATGTTGTATTATTTCTTCTATTATTTTCTGTGTGTTTTATTTCTTTGTTTTATTGATCAAATCTACATTTAACTATTATATATCTATCTTTTAACCCTAACATTCCATCCATGGCTTCGCTCAATAAAATTTGTCCCTCCAGTCATACACAAATGTTTAAAGTTTCCCTTTGATAATGAAATATTCACTATTCACTATAGCAACTTTAACCCTTTGTCTTCCAAAGGAAACTTCTCCTTAGAATCCTTTTATCCTGAGCCCATGGAACCTATAATGCCTCACAAAGACTTATTTTTCATTGCTTACCAAAAATTTAAAGCAAAGAAAATTGTAGAATTATCTCTCTGCAACATGTCCCTGTCTTCTTCCGACACTCCTAACCTAGATGAAATAATGCTTCAACCTAAACAAGAACCAACCCATCAAACTCAACCAACACTCAAAACCTCCCCAACATCATCCAAGAGACCATGAGATAATAACAACCTTTTCATGTTCCTCCTCGTATAAAACAAGTTTACAATGCAAAGGAGAAAGTGGATGAACAACCTTCCATGGTTCCTTTCATTCCTCCCCTTAGGGAAGAAAAGCAACCTATGGTTGATCAACCCACTCCTTCACAAACACAAATTGATAAAAAAACCAAAAGGAATAAAAGAGGTAGGGAGCGTAGGCATAGACGTCGTACCCTTGCTCGCAAGTTACAAAACAAAGAAAACAAAGAAAATCAAAATCCGCACTTGACAGAAGCAATGCATGACGACCCTCCTCCCCAGTCACAACAAAACAATCCAATACAACAACCAAAACAAGAGGTACATCCTTCATTGGACATTATCATTTGTCCTCCTGTTGTGATTAATCTGGATGACAGTGATGAGATTGCTAAAATAGACGAAGAGGTGCATAATGATCTGAATAAATTATTTTCCTATTCCATGAGCTTAAATGAAAAATCTCCTACAAAGAGTGTAGAACCTGGTGCTTCCCCTAGTTCAGTACTTGCTCTTGTCCCTTTGGCTAGTTTCCCACCCCCAGCATATCATGAACATGACTGGGAGGTGGATGACTTGCTCAACGGTTGACTCGCATTTTCCTTACTAGTCTTTTGCACTTTCTTTTTCTTTTTTGTGTGTGTAACATGTTCCCCCATGATGTTTTGTTTGATTTTATCCTTCTCTTTGTGACATTCTTCTATTTGTACCTTCCTTCTTCTATATGTCGTACATCACTTTTTCCTTTTTATTTTTTCATTTTCTTTCTTTTCTTTTTGGGGATGACACAAGGCATTGGGGATGACCCAAAAGGCCCCTTTTCTTTTTCTTTTTCTTTTGTTTTCCTTTTGGGGATGACTCAAGGCATTGAGACCAAAATGTCTCTTTCATGTTGACCTAAAAGGCCCCTTTTCTTTTTCTTTTCCTTTTTCTTTTTCTTATGTTTTCCTTTTGGGGATGGCGCAAGGCATTGAGACTGAAATGTCTCTCTCATGTTGACCCAAAATATTTTCCATTTTCGTTCACCTTTTCTTTTTTCTTTTGCTTTCCTTTTGGGGACAATGCAAAGTGTCGATAAATTCTGTCTCTTCCATGTTGACCCAACAAGATCCTTCGTTTTCTTTGTTTTCGCTCTCTTTGTGTCATTCTTCCAGTTCTATGTATTTTGGGAATGATGATAGTTTTGAGCTCATTACAAAACATTGTAGCAAAGAACATACTGACCCCAAATCCATAGATCCCTTATGTGTTTGGTGTTTTCATTTTGGGGGCAACCCCTCTCTTTTCTTTTTCTCTCGCATGACACAACCTTACTCAAAAACATATGACATGGCATAGGGGCTTTCCAAGTTGGCTCTCATGTCTTCTTTCTTGTTTGCATTCTTCATTTGATACTTTACAACAATTACTCACAACATGGTTTTTAGAAATTCCTTTAAAGTGGGGGCATACATTGGCATTATCATTTTGCATTTTTCCTTTTTCTTGGTTCTTCGTGTAGCCTTCTTATTTCATATGATACTTTTTTCACTTTGTGGATGACATTGGGTGCAGTTTCCTTCATGAGTGTAATCTATCTTAGCATATTGCATTCCTCTTAGTGACCTAATGTGATGCACTACATCCCCTAAGTTGTGAATTTTTTATTCTTTGATCAGTCCTCTCTTGGAGACATTAGACACAATGTTCCCTAAGTTATAGACCTCGCATGAAATAAGAAAGACTCATTTGAACATTCTTTTGCATGTTACATTTTGCATTTTTTATATGGCCACCTTGCATAACACAACTTGCATGCCTGTGGTGCCATTGTGTTTGTTTATGAGCTCCAAGCATATGAATTTTTTCTTGTCTCGTGAAGCTCAAAATGTCATTTTCTTTTGTGGAACCTTATTAAAGTTATCAGGAGGTATAACTTTGGTATGGTTGAGCGGGAAGCCCATTATGAGGCATGACTTTCCCCATAGCCACCTATGTGTGTATGAGTGCATACTAGCCATGAGTGTATGTTCCTCACCTTTTAGGCCTTCTCACCCAGTGGGAAGCCATGAGTTTTGTCACCTCAGAGTGAGTATGCATTTTCTTTTTGGACAAACAGCCTAGATCTGATCCACAACGGGATGGAAAAATTGTTGAAGCTTGATCTAACTCTTTTTTTCCTTTTCTTCCTCTTCATCTACATCATTCTCATGTGTGTTTCTTTGTGCTCATGTTTATTTTTCCATGGGATCTTGATCATGGGGGCTTGATCATCCCTCTTGATCGTTGTTGTCTCATCTTGCTAAGCATTAGTTCATTGAAACCCCTCTTGAATTTGTGTGGATCTACTTTAGTGTGAGTTTGAAGCAGGTTCATCCTCTCACTAAAGTGGGGGCTAACTATGGACATAGAAAAAGTAACCCTTCTACAATTTCTCATGTTTAGACCCTTCCTACTTATTTTGGATTGATTTTTCCTAGATTTAATGTTGTAATGTGGCTAATACATTCACATTAGGTCTTGGGTCCTTATGGATCATTAATAATTCTATGATGTCTTGTAAAAGTGTTGTGAAGTGTTGTAACCCACTTTCACACTTTTCTAGGACCTTTTAATTATAATTCACCTAAATAACCTCTTTTTATCACTTACCAAGTCTTATTTCAAAGTGTTGTAAAGAGTTGTAACAAACTTTCACGCTTTTCTAGGCTTGTCATCACTAATTTGACGCTTTCTTATGTTTAAATGGCCCCTTAATGCCCTTCCTGACCCTACGTAAGTAAGTTTCAAAGAATAATCTCGTTAAACATCATTAAATACACTTTAATTCTTGACACCTAGTAAAATTTCCCTGGTGGGACCAAGTCACCACCTAGGGCAACTTAGACCCATTGGACACAAAAATCAAAATTATTTTAAATTTCTGGTGGGATATTATTCTCTTAACCTTGAGGTCAGCCTGTGATGTGTTATTTTCAGGTAATGTTATAAAATCAAGTATAAATAAAGTATTTTCCTCTCATTTACCCCCCCCCATTCATCTAATACATTCATTCACGCATTAGCATACATTCATTCATAATTCTCAAGCATTCTAAGCATTATCAAGCATCCATTGGAGCATCTACTTGCATATCTTAAAATTTCTACATCAAAGGTTTGGTGAGTTGTGACATTGCATGTTGTTCATTCATCATTCTCTTTCTATTTCATTTCATTTTCAAGGGTTTGATTACCAAATTGGGGTTTGACCAAGGCAAACCCCTATTCATTAACTCTTAACCCTTTTTCCCCTCTTTGCATGTGTGTTTTGCAGGTCTTGTATGCATATTTTTCAAAGAGAAAGGTGTTAAAAGTGGTCAACAATCCATAAAAGTCATTCAAATCAAAAAATCCCTAATTGAAGCTTGGAGACCTCTTTCAGCCCGATTTCTGCAGAATCTGATCCAGACACCTGCCAAGAAGAGAAGTGCAAACTGAGAGCTTCAGATTCCTACCCCAAATTTCCTGACATTCCCATGTGGACTAAGTTGCCATCTATGGAAAATTAGTCCCACGACCAGACTTGAAAAGTGATTTCTATATTCTAGATACCCTTTTGGCAGAAACCTGTTATGGCAGAATCTCCTCGAAACAAGACTAAGTCACCCAGCTTGGCGTAAGTGTCCTAGTTGGCCTTAACAACAAATTTTGCAGGATTCCAAAGCCTCTTTGCATCACATTGCAATTTCCAGGTGTACCTCTCCAATCTCTTTCATTTATGTTATTGTTTATTTGCATTCTTAAGTCATTTTTCATATCACAATGTGTTTTCAAACAACTTGTGTTTCTTAGGTTTTACATCAATAATTCATTTCCTTTATCAGTTTATTGCATTTAGACATTGCATATAGGCATATTTCATTCATAGTTACATTATTTTTGAGTGGGGACATTGCCCATTTTGGCCCATCTCTCTCCTTTTAGGTGAATAACCCTAGAAGTGCTAGAGAACCTTGGGTGCCAAAATCTTTGCCCACAAATGTATAAAGGGTTAGATGTGAGAACTCTTGAATATGGCATGTAATAAGAAACCACATGGCTATTGTTTACAAAATCATGAGAGATAGGATCATTCGAGGAGAAATAACTAGATTTTCAATATCAGCTAAAGCCTCCTCAAAGCAAAGCAATTGCAAAAGGCATGAGGAATCAATTACAAACATTTTAATGAATCGATATATACTTATTTCTACATTGCAATACAACAATTTATAATATAATTCTTATCGATTTGAATGCCTAGAATTAGATAAACTTTAGGACAGAGATATGAATGCGTGAGGATCAAGTATTGAGAAGCATCTTAAGTAAAACTATTCATTATCCAATGATCATTGATCCATATTATGAAATTGGTGATCTCTTATGGGACATATTAGGAGAGTGAAACTTGAAATCTTGAAGAGTAAATTGTTCTATGAGACCTCAAAGTTCGACATGAAATTCTTTTGATAACATGATAAAAAGATAATTGTTGAGGTTAATAGCATTCGACTAGACACAAAATACTTACCAAGTTTAAAAGAGAGAGTAATGTGAAATCCTATAGTATAGGAAACTTAATCTTCAACTAATCAACTGGGTGACTAAGGCTAAGATTCGATCAATTAAAAGTGTTTCAAATATTTGGCTCCTTAGTTTTTTTAGATAAGAGAATTAGCTTCAAACCTAAGACGATAATCAGATTCATTAGTTTGAACACTGTCTAATGTCATGCTTCAAATTATAATTCAGGTTACAAGCAACTAATATACAAGGTCAAAAGGATCTATTAGTCATTGTTTATTGTGCACTTGACCTAGACTAAAATCCATGCACTTTGATCTGGAAGCAAGAGATTATCATAGAATGAAATTTTTAATGGAAATTGATACCTTCAGTGCAGATTAAAGGATGCACAGGAAGAATTGACACCAGGCAATAACTAGGAATATACGCAGTCTAAATTCTATTGGATACAAATAACGAATGGCCCAACCAAAATTAGATACATTAAAATCTAAATCGGGCTAAATTCCAACACCACCCCTACAATGCTAGATGAAAAAGTAGGTTGTATAAGGTATTATATGGGATGCAACTATTAGAGGTGTACTCAGTAGAAGCATAAAATATTTAGCCCAACAATGATCATCAATTAAAATTGGCTAGCAGAGTATCAATTTTCAAAGCAACATAAACTCATATAAATAAAGTCACCAAATCAAGCATACGCAGCTCATAGATAAACTAGGGAGTAAATAAAGCTATCAAATAAAGAAATCAAGAAAGAAGTGAATGCAAAAAACCATATAAGCATCAACACCCAACATAAAAAATAACAGTTTGAAGAGGAAGTTGTTGATTGGGGTTTTAAACAGAAATATTGGCTCAAGGGAAGATAAATTTGAAAGGAAGAGGAAAACATGCAAATAAGCACCTAAACACATGAAGGTCTAAGCAATCGGAACACACGCGCATTTCAGAGGTTGAGGAGTCAACTCATATTTTATTTTATTTATTTTTAAATGGGATTAGAACAACAAAGATCACATTTTCAAGCTACAACAACATACAAGAAATTCACTTTCATTAAATGGAAAACAATTTTCACAATAAACGAAATACAAACCAACCTGGATTCCAACACTACATAACGGAAGAATGATGCCAAGATCAAATGTCACATTCACAACATTCCACTTCTAAACAATTTAATAATGAACCACTTTTCCCAATTCAATATTTTCTTTCAAAACAATTCATAAAACGCAACCTATTCTACAAAAGAATTTCTTCAGACAAAGTTCTTTGTCCGAAAAACCAAAAATAAATGATGATAAATTCCCCCAAAAAACTTCCCAAAATGATAATTACTAACAACCCAGAAACTCATTAGTTTTCAAAAGTAAAAATCGAGCAATATCCACTCAAAATGACAAGTTTCCATTCAGCAATTAGTTCAAATTCATGCATGTGTACGAACTCCACTTTTTCTATCTTTTAAATTGCTTTAACAACTTGTTCGAAATCACATCCAATTAACTATTTTATTTTAAATTATATTATTTTCCTCAGTTGCTTAATTAAATCTCAATGATAATAATAATTATTATCTTTATATTTAATTATAAAATACTTTATCACATAACAATTTAATTGAATAAATTAATTATCAAAAATTCCATATAAATATCCATTTTCAATCTTGATTTATTTAATTATTTATTTAATTCCAAATTAATTAAACAACATTATAAATCAATTTAATTTAATTAAATCGATTAAACAAGGCAACTCATAACATTAATTTCTCCACAAATTACCATTACAAATTATTTAAATTTAATAACTAATTAAACAACATAATCAACAATTAACTAAGTATCATCACAAATCACCCAACAACCAAAAAGTCAAAATGAGACAACCTACCAAAGGTGCAAACCAAACTAACGGGGGTGACTAAATGGGTACTCATCCTCATCGAGGATGATGGAAAGGGTAGGGGACATTTTTTCATCTCCGTTTCAGCAACATTTCCATTGGGTTTTAAGGCACGCTCATACCTGACAATTTAGGTGGAGTCGATGTCTGGTACCTGCAATCTGCATTAGAAAAATTGTTGAACAACATATATATATATATATCAAACAATCAAACACACGGTGAGAGGAGATCACAGTGTAGTAGGATACTCACGAACGAGTAATGCTACTATGTCCCTCCCACCAAGACACTTCAAACAATAATCCACATCAACGAATAACATCATTTACATCGTAAACAACATAGATCAATCATGAATTAAATGTACAGTAAACATAATCATATAACCACATGATACTCATAAATAACTTAATCCGTACACACAAATGAATCCATATAACCATCATAACATATGCATAATTCAATAGTATCATGAACATCAAAGTATAATTGTTACCAAATTTTGACCTATAAGTTCAATCAAGTAGAACCCTCTAAACTTGCATACAAATGGTACATTTTTAACCTCCCTATGTTGCATTCAATTATACAAATGAAATAACCTTAAAATATTACAAGAATTTAAAATCATTACATTTATATAAATGTATTAAAGATAGAAATATTGTACAAATATTTTTTGAAAAATGTAATCTTTATTGAATGTAATAATATACGTGTTTCACACAAGCCATGAAAACTGAGTTTTCCTATTCAATATACATCAAGACCAAGTTATACATGAATAAGTAAATGTTTAAAGGAAAACATATAGGGAGGATAACCAGTCATTTCCTGAATGACTGGTTCTTGTTGGCTGGTCCAGTTTGTGTTGATGTTGCCTTGCTCCTCATAGCTCCTTCTACTCCTTACTGTTATGGTTTCCTGAATAGGATGGTAAGCAATGGATTAGAACTATGTTCTAAGCAATGAAAGGTCATACACCATACATGAACACTTACCTATCCATCCATATATTTGTCTTGATGTGCATTAAATAGGAACATCCATATGTTGAATATATCATAGAAAACATTGAATCCATCGAGATATCACATCAAAGTATGCATATTTTTCTAACTCGTTTGCTTCATGTGTAGCTACAAGTGCAATCATATTTTTAGATCAAATGAGTGGTGGAAATGTGGCTCCCACAAGGGTTGAGCCCAGCTCATAGCAATGTTTGCATTATTTTAATCTATGCACAATCTTTTATGAATATTCTAAGTGCATATGAGATTACAGTGCAAGACAGTTAATATCAATCACGATCACTTCATAATCATAATGTAGAAAAGTATACAATGTTCTTTAACAACAACAAATTTCAAGAGTACTTCCAAAATTCCACATACTTCAGGGTTCTTTATGCATAAAGATGGCAAGGTGTGTGATTTGAAATAGTGATTATCTCACAAAAGAGGCTATGCATACATGTGGGAGAGAATAATTTGCATAAAGGTAGTGTCAAGGTACAGTGATGCTAACTATTGTACAGTGACAGCCCAGGGTTTGTATCTTTTGTCAGGATAGTCTTATCTACAAATACAAGCTTCTAATAATCTTTGTTAAAATACAAAGATTGATACTTTTATGCAAGAACAATTATCTTGGTCATTCTATGTAAAGTAACAGGACAACTTATCTTGAACTTGCAAGGAGTAGTGCCGACAGAAGTATGTGATGTAGGACAATTATCCTGACAAAAGGAGGGTCATGATTAAGTGATTGCAGCAGTATCATAGAAAAAGATCAAAATAATAAATGAAAGCATTTATCCCAGAAAACATCACAAGAACAAAACCCTTGAGATATTTCTTATCAGTGGTTCTGAATCTGATAATGTTTAAAAAGAAAATAGAGATGAAGCAGAAATTCGTTAACTCCCAGATCTCATGATAGCCATAGAAATCACAGTAAATTTTTGTAAAGGCTAACAAAGAGAAATACAAAAAATGCAGAGCAAATGAAATAATAAAGTTTTCTATAGAAATACACATGAAGTGCACAAAATGTATGGCCCAAGCATAAGAAGATTAAAAAGAAAAGACCTATTCAAGTTTTGCTTTCCATGAGCAAATACAGTGGAATAAGGGGTTTTACATATTTTCCCGAACTGTGCAAAGGCATTAAACGCTTTTTCATAGGGCATTATCTTCTTGTGGAGTGAATGGCTAAGATAGCTCCCTTTTTAGCCAACTACTCTCTCATGAAATCTCATTGATGTTATAATCTTGCATGTATCATAGTAAGGGTGATTGTGACACTGTTGGTCATGATTACATGGAATCACTTTAAGTTTTCACGAATACTGAAAATTTAGTTTTAGAAAGCTTCAACACAGAAATTCAATACATGGTGAAAGCTGAATTTTGAAGACTTAAAAGCACAAGAAAATGAATACCCAGATGAGTAAGAGTGAACCCTCGACCCTGTTCATGAGTCGCCATGAATAAAACATTCTAGAGACTCAAGTTTAAAATACCAGCAATAAAATACAAGTAGAGTGAGATCAACGAATGATAAGGCCATGAAGCCAAGCAAAAGGGAATTGAGCATATGGATCTTCTAGAAAAGACAAAGGAAGAGAATTTTCAACTGAACATCTTGAAATAAATAGCTCAATTCATAGCCATATACAAAAAAGAGTTTCAATAGCTCAGTTTCGTTCCTTTTGATCTCATGATAATGCAACTAACTAAAAAAAATAGAGGTCAAGCTACACAAAGAAATCATCACATCAAATTCTTTCCAAGTATGAGTAAAATAATCACAGAATGAAGGGCCTGTCACAGAGATTCAAGCATTTTAAGAAATGTCTCTGAAAATCTTTTGAAAATTACTCACTAGAGTCTGTTAATCATAAGCTGAAAGCAACTATGTGTTCAGAATCCGCCATTCAAACCTCCAAAACTCTAGAAACCTTAGCAATGAATGGCGGCCAAACTTCTTCAAGAAGTTTCAAGAGATATGAAATGTAACAATACTTTGCTTTTTGCTTAGATTTTAGGGTTGAAACCCTATCTTCTATGGCACGATGGAGTTTTATTTTTTGTCATTTCTTTTATTTGAAAATCAATATTTTTTAACATGCATGGTTAATACTTTGTCTTGCGGCCTCCTTATGTTTTTCCTTATATTTAGGCTTCTCAGAGCATGGATATAACTTAGGTGTTTCAAAGTTATTTTTTGACTTAGTAAATTCCATTGTTTAAGCATTTATTTCATATTGACACATAGTTGTTTCTATTATTTTATATTGTAAAATGTGTGAATTTAAATGATAATCTATAAATCATTTAGATTCAAGCATTATATTTAAAAATAGAAACATGTGAAAATATGAATAGGTTATAGAAATTTTCCAATGTATGATATTGAAAAGCAAGAAGATGTGCTTTGACTTGAAGGCAAATAGGAGAAATGAGGATATGTTTGCATTAATGGTATGCCACAAATGAGGGGAAGTTATTTTTAGTTTGAGAACACTTGGAGGGAATTTAGGGAGGTTACTTTTAAGTTCACCAGCATGTGGAGACAATATAGAAGTATCTATCTCAATTTGGAGCATTTTTTAAGTACTTTTATGGTTTGACATAGTCAAACTTGACTATTTCAACCTTTTTTAGCTCATTTTGAGTGTATCTGGTGGCTAGATTTATGGTTATATTGTTGCATCCGACCCAAGGCTTTCTAGAACCTTGTTTGGTGGATCAACTTGGGGAGTGGTTACTTAGACTCATTTTGGAACCCATTTGAAGGGGTTCTTGAGTTGTATTTTTTTGCCTTGTGACTTTTATAGACCTTGGTCAGATTTTACCTATTTTGTAACTCATTTTTCTTTACTTGAATTCAGAAAAGTTCTTGGATATCAACATTTGAAGCTTTTTTCCATCTTATTCTTGCAGAGTTGTGTGTTATTAGGGTGATTGACCAAATCACTTGTGAGATATTTTAACCTCCTTGTTATTTTGTCTCATTTCATGCCTTTTCTGCAAAGTTATCTTTTATGCAAGTTGGAAACTGTGCTAAGGAATTATGCTTAACTTTTAAATTGTGAAAATTATCTTTCCTTTATGAAAGTTGTAGTTAGTTTAAGCCTCTTTACTGAAATATTTATGCATAAAATTTATTGAAATAGGTTGTGCAATTGTTTTGTTTTGTTTCTTTGAGAAGCAAGTGATTGTCCTCTAAAATTTTAGGTTTTTACCAGTTAGGTGCATCGCCATAGAGAATACCATTTACCAGTCTTAGCTTTAATCATCTTCATCAGTAATCCTTCTCCATTTTCCTTAAAAAGAAAATATCAGTAGTTAGGTGATAACACATAGGAAGCTGACCTTCTCCGGAGGTTCTTTTCCATCTTTAGGTGACCCACAACCTGGAAGAGTTCCCATGTTTCTTTGAGCTATCAAGTTCTGCAACTTGATAAGGGTGCAACTTTACGAGATAACAATAATCAACTTCCATCCAAACCAATCCAAAACAATAAAACTAGTATCAATAAGGTATCATAGTCCATATCCTAACATAATGATTATCAGTCTAATGAAGGCAATATGAGAGGCACTGCATCCTCCCCCCTAGAACCAAGCTTACTCCTGGAAGCCTGCAAACAAGTATGGGTCACATGGGCCCTTATTTATAAGGAGGTTCATCTTTACCTTAACTAGTTTTCTCATCCTCAGAGAGAGGACACTCCTCAAGGTCCTTGTCAGAATTTACATCAATTTTCATAGAAGAGGAGGGTTGAGCCTACAGGGTCTCCTTTTCCTCCTTAGTAAAATAAGGGTGTGTTTCATCCACACCCTAGAGGCCAATCCCTGATTTTGGAAGGCTTCTTACACTTGGAAGTTTTCTTCAATTCCTCAATCCTCTTGCCCTTCTCCAGCTTAAATTGGGTGAGGGCTTGACCTAAAGTCTCATCATAAGGATCCCTCATCTAATTATTCTGGGAGCCCAATTGTTCCTCATGATCACTCTCGTGGGAACTCAAAGAAGGGGTGTTCTAGCGATTAGCCTCATGGCCACCACTATGACCCCTACCTTGACCTCTAGGAATCTTCCTACACATCAACATCAAAAGACAAGTCACATATATTAGGCGAGGATGACAGAAGGGCGAAAACAAAAGTTCAAGAATCTAAGCACCATATTCATGATTTTACATGCACTCCACTTACACACCGAAAATCACATCGCAAGGCTACACAAGGGTTCATAATGCATCCCCAATAGAAAGAATATCGGTGCATTGTGCACTACACCAAGGGTCTTATCCTTTCCACCAATTTTCTGCACCATTGGAAAAAAACCACCAAAAGACAAGTCTTGGGTTGCTAAGCAAGGATAACTAGAAAGGAAAAACATAAACTCAAGAGTACAAATAACTAGGTCAACATAATGGGCTCATAAGTATCCAGAGTGCCTAGTGTACTAACCTAGGCTCTGATACCAAGTGTAACGCCCCACCATGAAACCCCAAATGGAAACACATCTAACTAACAATTATGACACAATTTTTTAAATTTTTTTTAAAGTGAAACAACATATAGATCATAATATCAACTAACATAGAATGTAAGCTACATGTACAAATGCTCTAACTATTTCCTTTAGGGTATCATGATTGCATTACATGCATACATTCCTAACATTTTCTAATCTAACATCTAAGATTAACCAACCCACAAAAGTTAATTATAAATCCATTGCATTAAGTAAATGAACTTCATACGTCCATACATCATATTAAATAAATAACCATCAATGATCAAATGTTAAACCCAAGGAGTACATACATCACTTTTATTACATAATTGCATCGAACTTCCCAACATACAACAAGAAGGATACATCAGATACATGATAAGGTACAACTGAAATGATTACATTACATAACATCAACACTATCTCAAGTCTAGTACAAGATCTGGAATCTCTGCAAAGGTACAACATCCATGCTCATGAGCATCAATGGGACCCAATGGAGTGCATAGCATATTCCATCTGACCATGTAGAACCCTAAGGTCCACTCCCCATGCTAGGAGATGATAATAATGTCCCACCACTAAGGCATTCAAGAAAATAGTAGCACAACACAAGGACTAACATGACTCCAATATACAAAGAACACAAAAGATCACATAACAGTGACACTACTTCTAGATCCACACAAGTAACAAGGGGAACACAAGACTAGGGAATGCTAGATTGCTATAGGGAGGAGTGTCATTGCATGGTCTTGACATGGGTTACCCTAACATTCTAGACGTTGACCCCTATCCATGGGTTACCCTGACAGTCTAGACGTCAACCCCCATCTATGGTTACCTTGATAGTCTCTCACTAGACGTCGACCCCATAGGGTGACACATGTGAAACCAACCTTCCTTTCGTGAGGACAAGGAAGTTGGTCTTGTCAACCAAGCCTTCTCGACCCATCCTTAGCCTAAACAAACACTACAAGAATGGGTGAGGCTTCCACTTATCTTAATTAATGTGTAAGTACCCAACCCCCTAATTTATTTATTAGGTTATCACTAAGTTAAGAAACTCTCCAATGAGTTACCCTAACTCCCATTTGTGCATCGGCCCCCATTGAGAGCCACTCCCCCTACTAACAACTAGAAGACCCAAACACATCCAACAGGGTAATCCATCTTGCACACCAAAACGAAGCCACAAGATTCACATATTCCAAGCATGGCATGAACCATCTTGCTCACAATTCCCAACCATAATAACAAGAAAATAGTGCAAGGCTAAATACCCTCATGAGCATAATTCAAGTGTAATCCATATATTTCAAGTGAAAGAATCATGAAACCAAAACTCAAGCCATTTCCCAAAGCCTCTGGAAGTCTCTCAATAACCATTTGGCACAAAAAGCTTCCTCCATAACCAAAATCAACTCGAAATCAAAATCAGCCACAATAATCAAAAGCTTCTCGTTCTCACTATTTCAACACTTCATTCTAAACAAGCAAACAAATAAACATTACAACCATGGAATACATTATTTTCACTTTTCATTTTACTCACTATCATAATCACTTAATCCATGCACTTAAACAACTATACCAACACTTAAGACCAGCCCCATATCCTAACATAAAATATTTTATAGAAGTCAAGTTTAGATACCCATTTAATTATACCAAATTCAACATACCACTCTACTTCATAGACCTATTGTCAAACTTATCGAATAGAAAATAAATGTATTATCAATTGTCAACCAATAATTTATCAATATTCACACAAGTTAACAAATGATAACGTAAGGTAATATCCATTCAACAATATATGGTAACTAAATTTTGTCTAAGTCGTCAACAAAGTCGGGGAATACATAATATAAGGTTAAGTAATCCATAAGTAAAAATAAGATAGCTAGAGATAAATTAAAAACTCTAAAGGTAATAAAAAAAAATATCGGAGCTAACTACATGATTATGGAGCTATGAGGTTCAACCATAATATTTCCATCCTACATTCACTTATTGAGCTAGGAGAGATATAATGCACCTCAAAATTGCAAATAGAAGTTGTAGAATACAAACATATATTTACATATATGTATAATTTTCTATTACTTATGAGCATTTATTAATTCCACATTAGTTCACATTACAAAAAGCACAATTTGTATACTTAAACCAATTATTTATTTCATATATATATATATATCATGTGCATATAAATCCATCCATATATATATAAATTTATTTGGACTTACTCTTTAATCTACCAATACTATGTCTTGCAACATGTAACTAAGGTAACAAATCATATCCACAGTAAAAATGAGTATATGTAGCAATGTATAAAGGGTTAGATACGAGAACTCTTGAATAATGGCATGGAATAAGAAACCGCATGGCTGTCGTTTACAAAATCACGAGAGATAGGATCATTCTAGGAGAAACAACTAGATTTTCAATATCAGCGAAGGCCTCCTCAAAGCAAAGCAGTTACAAAAGGCATGAGGAATTAGTTACAAGCATTTTAATGAATCGATATATACTTATTTCTATGTTGCAATACAACAATTTATAATACAATTCTTATCGATTTGAACGCCCAGAATTGGATAAAGTTTAGGGAAGGGATATGAATGCATGAGGATCAAGTATTGAGAAGCGCCTGAAGTAAAATTATTCATTATCCAATGATCATTGATCCATATTATGAAATTAGTGATCTCTTATGGGAGAGATTAGGAGAGTGAAACCTTAAAGAAAAGTAAACTGTTCTATGAGACCTCAAGGTTCGACATGAAATTCTATTGATAACATGATAAAAAGACAATTGTTGAGGTTAATAGAATTCGAATAGACACAAAAGCCTTACCAAGTTTAAAAGATAAAGGATGTGAACTCCTATAGTATAGGCAACTTAATCATCAACTAATCTTGACAGGGCGACTAAGGCTAAGAGTCGATCAATTAAAAGTGTTTTAGATATTCGGCTCCTTGGTTTTTCAAATAAGAGAATTAGCTTCAAACCTAAGATGATAATCAAATTCATTGGTTTGAACATTGTCTAACGCCGTGCTTCAAATTGGAATTCAAGTTACAAGACACTAATATACAAGGTCAAAAGGATCTATTGGTCATTGTTTACTGCGCCTGACCTAGACTAAAATCCGCACACTTAGATCTGGATGCAAGAGACTATCATAGAATAAAATTTTTAATGGAAATTGATACCTTTAGTGCAGATTAAAGGACGCAGGAGAAGAATCGACATCAGGCAATAACCAGGAATATACACAGTCTAAATTCTACTGAATGCAAATAGCGAATGGCCCAACCAAAATTAGATACATTGAAATCTAAATCAGGCTAAATTCCAACGTCGCCCGTACAATGCTAGACGGAAAAGTAGGCAGTATAAGGTATTATATGGGACACATTTATTGGAGGTGTACTCAGTAGAAGCATAAAATATGCAGCCCAACAATGATCATCAATTAAAATTGGCTAGCACAGTATCGATTTTCAAAGCAACATAAACTCAGATAAATGAAGTCACCACAACAAGCATACACAGCTCATAGATAAACTAGGAAGTAAATAAAGCTATTGAATAAAGCAATCAAGAAAGAAGTGAATGCAAAGCACCATATAAGCATCAATGCCCAACATAAAAATTGTAGTTTGAAGAGGAAGTTGTTGATTGGGGTTTTAAACAAAAATATTGGCTCAAGGGAAGATAAATTTGAAAGGAAGAGGAAAACATGCAAATAGGCACCCGAACACTTGAAGGTCTAAGCAATCGGAACACACATGCATTTCAGAGGTTGAGGATTCAACTCATATTTTATTTTTAAAGTGGGATTAAAACAACAAAGATCACATTTTCAAGCTACAACAATAGACAAGAAATTTGCTTTCATTAAACGGAAAACAATTTTCACAATAAACAAAAAACAAACCAACTTGGATTCCAATGCTACAAAACAAAAAAAATGATGTTGAGATCAAATATCACATTCGCAATGTTCCACTTCTTCAAAACAATTCAATAACAAACTTCTTTTCCCAATTCAATATTTTCTTTCAAAACAATTCATAAAACACAACCTATTCTACAGAGGAATTTCTTTAGAAAAAGTTCTCTGTCCGAAAAACCAAAAATCAATGAAGATAAATTCCCCCCAAAAACTTCCCAAAATGATAATTATTAACAACCCAGAAAGTCATTAGTTTTCAAAAGTAAAAATCAAGCAATATCCACTCAAAATGACAAGTTTCCATTCAGCAATTAGTTCGGATTCATGCATGTGCACGAACTCCACTTTTTCTATCTTTTAAATTGCTTTAACAACTTGTTTGAAATCACATCCAATTAACTATTTTATTTTAAATTATATTATTTTCCTCATTTGCTTAATTAAATCTCAATGATAATAATAATAATAATCTTTATATTTAATTATAAAATACTTTATCACATAAAAATTTAATTTAATAAATTAATTATAAAAAATTTCATATAAATATCCATTTTCAATCTTGATTTATTTAATTCCAAATTAATTAAACAACCTTATAAATCAATTTAATTTAATTAAATCAATTAAACAAGGCAACTCATAACATTAATTTCTCCACAAATTACCATTACAAATTATTTAAATTTAATAACTAATTAAACAACATAATCAACAATTAACTAAGTATTATCACAAATCACCCAACAACCAAAAAGTCAAAACGAGACAACTGACCAAAGGTGCAAACCAGATTGATGGGAGTGACTAAACAGGTACTCATCCTCGTCGAGGATGATGGAAAGGGTAGGGGACCTTTTGTCATCTCTGTTTTCAACAACATTTCCATTAGGTTTTAAGGCACGCTCAGACCTAACAATTTAGGTGGAGTCAATGTCTGGTACCTACAATTTGCATCAGACAAATTGTCGAACAACATATATATATATCAAACAATCAAATACACCATGAGAGGAAATCACAGTATAGCAGGGTACTCGCGAACAAGTAATGCTACTTTGTCCCTCCCACCAAGACACTTCAAACAATAATCCATATCAATGAATAACAAAAATTACATCGTAAACAACATAGATCAATCATGAATTAAATGTACAGTAAACATAATCATATAACCAAATGATACTCATAACTAACTTAATCCGTACACACAAATAAATCCATATAACCATCATAACATATGCATAAGACAATAGTATCATGAACATCAAATTATAATCAACTGCCATCCAAACCAATCCAAAACAGTAAAACTAGCATCAACAAGGTATCATAGTACATATCCTAACATAATGAGTATCAGTCTAATGAAGGAAACATGAGAGGCGCTATAGAGAGGGAGACTGGGAAATCTAGGGAGACTGGGAGAGAGGGAGAGAGAGACTTGAGAGGGAGAGTGGGAGAGTGGGAGAGAGAGGGAGAGTGGGAGAGAGGGAGAGAGGAAGAGAGAGAGAGTGGGAGAGAGAGGGAGAGGAGGGAGAGGGGAGAGGAGAGAGGAAGAGAGAGAGTGGGAGAGTGAGGAGAGAGAGAGAGAGAGAGAGAGAGAGAGAGAGAGAGAGAGAGAGAGATGGAGGGCTTAGGAGGGAGAGGGAGAGGGAGAGGAGAGAGAGAGAGAGGGGAGAGAGAAAGAGGGAAAGAGGGAGGGATAGGAGAGAAAGGAAGGAGGGAGAGAGGAATGTGTGTGTGTGTGTGTGTGTGTGTGAGAGAGAGAGAGGGAGAGAGGATAGAGGGAAAGACCCGAGAGAGAGGGGAGAGGAGAGAGAGAGAGGAGAGAGGGAACACTTGAGGAAGAGAGGGAGAGAGAGAGTGGGAGAGAGGGATAGAGGGAAAGACCTAAGAGGGAGAGAGGAAGAGTGGGAGAGAGAGAGAGGGGGGGGAGGGAAAGACCTAAGAGGAAGAGAGGGAGAGTGGGAGAGAGAGAGAAAGTCCTAAGAGGGAGAGAGGAGAGGGATAATATATATTATATATTAATATAATATTAATATATATAATATACATATACATGTAAATATATATATATAATATATTAATATATTATTATTTATTAATATATATTATTATATATTAATATATAATAAATATATATCATAAGAAATAAGAAATAATAATTTTTAAAATTCAAATAACGGATATTTGTTTATAATGGATATCCATTATGAACGGATATCTGTTCTATTTCTTATAGGTTACGCACTTGGATGAGCAGCAATATATATTACTATATATTATATATAATATAATATTAATATATAATAAATATATATATATATATATATATAATAAATTAATATAGTATTAATATATTAATATATATTATATATTGTGGGAGGCAAGATGGGTCCCCACTAGCCCCTCATCTAGTTCCCTATCATACTCATCCATGAGATCGATGGAAATAAGGAAAATTATGCAAATAAAGAGGGAGGAAATGAGGTGTTGGATGGGGTGCGTAAGGTGGCAGCATAGTGGCAAGGCCACATCACTTCAAGCCCTCTCCAAAATGACGGAGGGATGAGGAAGGAAAGTAACCAAAGATTAGCAGTCCACCAAATTAGAGGAGTCATCGGCGACGTCAGGAGAAGCTAATGACACAAGAATCCAAGCATAATTAGCTCGACACATAGGGTATGGCCATCATGAAAGCTTAAGCAAATGGGTTGAGTGGCAGAAGTTGTTGCTCACGAGGAGCTAGCCGAATGAAGGCTGAAGGTCGTAGGAAATTTTTATTGCAAGGATGGAGTGCCTTGCTTCGCCATTATTCCAGACTCATGCGAGGAGGCTCGGCCTTACAGCTTACGGGCTTTTTAAAGAGAATGGATGACGACATTCTCACAATATGGTTTTCAAAATTTGGATTGTTTGTTGTCTTTTGTGCAAGGAACTGTCGACCAAAGGGCTGCAAATGGCAAGGACAAGCAGATCAAAATTCATTATCTCCATATCATCAGAGGGGTTGGAAAGTTTCAGTGTTGATACTCCAGTCTCCTTGGTGGCAACGGAGAGACAAATAGCGTTTCGAGAGATTACTGATCAGAGGCTGAAGAGAATCCTGCTTGAGGATGATCCCTTGACAATGATAGCAGTCAAAATGATATTAGGTAAGGGCCACCTGGATAGAAAGGAATTTGCAAGAGACAATGCACACATCTCTTCTCAATTCTTAGCTGTAATTCTAGACCTGGAAGTCCCGAAGGTGGAGGCAAAGGAAATGTTAGAGCATCTTTTTTGAGGCGACCTGCTAGGGGGGTTAGAGAAGACACTGAAAGCGGCTTTCAAGGGCAAAGGAATCCCACACCCCTCAGACCTGGACCTTCTTTGGGAGTCGGACGAGGCAGTTAAAGTCTATCCCTTCATTTTAGACCTCAAGGGGCCAGAGCTTATGAGGCACAGAATGCTATCGGACATGGCAGTCAAATTCCTGAAAAGAAAGCTGGGGCTGGTGACGGAGGAGGGGATGGAATGGGTGGAAGACTTCACCCTGTTTGCAGAAGTAAATGGCTTTATGTGAGGCTCGGCCTTCGTGTTTTAAATTTTTGGTGTTCAAAATCATAATATTATATGGTTTTTAGAAGTTACGCAGTGGAACTGCAAATTCAGAACTAGTTGTGTGAGGCTCGGCCTCTGGTTTTAATTTTATGTGTTTAAAATCATAATAGTAGATGGTTTTTTGAAGCCATGTAGTGGGACTACAATTTTGGAACTGGTCGTAGCTTGCTCCTGGGATGGAAGGTTTAGTCGATAGGCTTAGATTTCATGGAAGACTGGTATCTCCTTCTATGTAGACGAATGTAAATTTTATAACAATTAATAGAAATCCCTACCTTGCGTATCAATATATATATATAATATATATTAATATATAATATATATATATATTAATATATATTACATATTAAAATATAATATGTATTGATATATTATATATTAAAATATTATATATAATATATATTATATATTATTATATAATAATTTAACATAGTATATTAATATATAACAAAAATATATATTATGACATTGTTATTTTGAAGACTAGAGGTAACGGATATATGTTATAAATAGATATACGTTTCCTTTTTTTAAGATTGTGAAGGTAGACCTGGGGGCATGTCAAGTGGAAGACATAATGGATATTCATTTTGTAAGTTATATAAAAAACAAAAATGGGACCGTTTTGAGTATTTTAACGGTCCCTACATTCTTTTTTTCATGAAATTCTCGTGCTTTCTATCCACATCAGAGGAAATTCAGCTTTTCAAAGATTCTCTAACACTTTTTTTTAGAATTCCAATCATTTGTGTGTGTGTTTTTTGTTTGTGCAATGGAGAGCAGTAGTCGGCATAAGAGAAAAGGTAAAAGGAAACTTACAACATATCAAATTGAAGCATATAGAGCAAAATATAGAGAAATTCATAGGAAAAGAAGACAAGGTATGCAAAATATTCAAATTGAAGCTTCTTTTGAACCATTAAATGTTAATTCAAGTGAAGATGAAATAGAAATTGAAAATAAAAACATTGAAATTAAAAATTTGGAAATTGAAAATGAAAATGTGAACAATATTGAGAAAAGGTGAGCATGATGGCGCACGTGCATGTGTGAAGAGAGCTTTGGTTAAGGAACAAATGAAGATTAGAGGTGGTGCAACATTCAGTGATGCATGTTCTATAGTGGATTGGTGTACTTATGCACTATCATGAGGAGGGACACTTGATTCACAAGTGTGTAGGTTCTTTTGGTTGGTTGAGGAGGGAATAGTGGGAAATACAATGGAATGTCAAACAATTAGAGATTATTCAAAGATGCATTCATTTTGAAGCTTAGATGTGAGGGAATAGACCATATGGACATGAGAGATGGCTTGTTTTTGTTAGAATTGTATTTAGTGTGATTGGGATCAGTGCGAGTCAAGTGACTGGGTAGATACTTGGATTCCACAGTACCTAACCCCTTTATCTCTAGCAAAATCCTCATTAGAAGATGTAATGGAAAGTTCACTTGACTACAATCATCTTCCATATCTTGTACAGCCAGGACATGTCTATGCAGTTGTAGCACCGCAGGGGAATGAAGAGGGATCCAACTATTGGTTGGCATGATATGTATAGGGAAAGAAAAATCTAACACAATCGATCACAGATGATGATGGGTTCATGTATCCTATAGGTTCAATTGTTGTTTCTTGTTCAAAATTGGTTGCATTACCATTTCATAATCGTTTAGGTTGTTTACAATAATATAGATTTGTTATTCTATGCATATTTTCTAGTTTGCATTACCATTTCATCATCATTTAATTTGTTTAGATGAAATATAGATTTATTTTTCTAAGTATATTTAGATATTGATAAAAAACTTATGATCACACAGGTTCAGTTGTTGTTTCTAGACTTGGTTGATAACATATATGATTAGAAAGAATGACATACCTGCATTTGAAGACTATGAGAAACACAAAACCATTCTCATTTATTCGTACCTTGTCATTGCAACAAATGTTAAGTTATTGAGACATCATGCTAGACCAAAAAAAAACTGACAATTAGTAGTGTTGATCATGAAGCATTACTGGAATCTCTAAAGGTAAGAGATGACCCTTCAAGCACACTTGAGTAGCGGATCATTTTTTGTATGGGACAGGTATGATATTGTTCATCACATTTTGATATTGTTTATCTTCTAAGGTTCATATAGATTTGTTAGTCTAAGCATCTTTTCTATTGTGACCATATAGATTTCTCATTCGAAGTCTATTGTGATTTTCTTGGCACGATTGATCATGGAGTTGTTGTAACAATAGCTAGCTCTAATCCTTTGATAGAGGTATGCAATAGATTAGAATAATATAGATTTCTTATTCTAAGCATCTTTTCTCATTTGCATTACCATTTCATCATCATTTAGGTTTATTAGAATAATATAGATTTGTTATTCTAAGCATTTTTCTAGTTTGCATTAGCAATTCATCATCATTCAGGTTGTTTAGAATAATATAGATATGTTAGTCTAAGTATATTTTATATTGTGACCATATAGATTTCTCATTCGAAATATATTGTGATGTTCTTGGCATGATTGATCATGGAGCTACTACAACAATAGCCAGCTCTAATCCTTTGGCAGAGGTATGCGACATATTAGAATAATATAGATTGGTTATTGTAAGTGTCTTTTATAGTTTGCATTACCATTTCATCATCAATTAGGTTGTTTAGAATAATATAGATTTGTTATTCTAAGCATCTTTTCTAGTTTGCATTACCATTTCATCATCACTTAGGTTGTTTAGAATAATATAGATTTGTTATTCTAAGCATCTTTTCTATTGTATGTAGTTTAACTACTACCTTGATTGTTTGTGTTAGATGGGGTTAGAAATCAAATAGCATAGACAAAGTGACAGCCAACACTTCTAAGCTATTAACCTCATCCAAACAAGAGAAAACAAATAATGGAGACAATAAAAAATGCAAAACATAAAAGAAATCACTCCCCATTATGGTTGATTCTTTCTCTTGCTCTCCTTCTTCTTGTTATGCAACTTTGCCCTCACATTTGTTGAAACACTTGTGCAAAACTTGCAAATGGTAGCAAGAAAGTTGGAGAAAAATAGTTGTTAAGCTGAAAAAGGAGAAGGAAGGTTGTTTTTATAGACAACCATTGGAATGGACGGTTGAGATTAATCTTCTAGAAAGATTCCAAGATCAATGGATGAGAATGCATGAGAGAGATGTTACAAAATGGATGGTTGAGATTAAGTCTCAAAAAAGATGCCAAGATCAACGGTCTAGAATTGATGCACCAAGAATATGCCATGCATGGAAAAGCTATGACATTGATGGCTATACGCCTGACAGCTATGACAGACATGCAAGGCATGCAGGCTATGACAGAAATGAATGTTATGACAGGGGATTATGACAGAGCATCTTTGACTAGGTGAGGTGCATAAATAATTTATTTTAAATTATTTATTCAAAATGGAGGAAAATGACAAGTGGAATGGAAAATAAATAATTTATCCAAATTATTTATTTAGAGAAAATGAAAAGAGGAGCATTTAATTAAATTTATCAATTTAATTAAATGGAAAGATGGAAATTAGACATGGATAATTAATTTGAATTATTTATCCAAAAGAGAGGAATGAAACACAATTAAATAATTTTGACAATTATTTAATTATAGAAGAATAAAAGGTCAAGTAATGATTATTATTATTATTTGACTATAGATAAATAATTAAATAAAAAATGATTTATTTAATTATTGAAGAAAGGGATATATTAGCGACGCAATTAAATAATTTTAATTGATCAAGATAGAATAAAGATGAGAAGGTGAATTAATTAAATAATTAAAAACTATTTAATTAATAGAGGAATGCAATCACACCTAATTGAATAATTAAAGTTATTCAATTATCGAAGAACAATGACCAAGAAAAATGACGCTCGCGGACTTAGGACATTTTGTAGTGTCCACAGTTTGTATAGGTGTTTGTCACTCTAGAACATCAACATGCTACTATTTTGGAAGACTGTGTCGACCACGAAGGTAACGCGTGATCTATTTCCTTCACCTACTGGGAAATGATTATGTATTAGGGTCATTTTTTGTATGCCTACGTGGAATTTTGTAAATCCTATTTTTGATAGCAATTATTGAATGATAATATCATGCGTATTGTGTATACTTTACGTGTATTCAAGTGTATACTTTACAACTTACGTGTATACTTTATCACTTATGAGTATTCCAATACATATACTTTACGACCTACATGTTTTCATGCGTATACTTTGTATTCATGTGTGCAGTTCATGACTTAAGTGTATTTGAGAAAATGAATCACTTTTTCACTTACTCACGAGGAACAAAATGAACCATAAACCCCTTTGCACCTTTACATTGCAACCATCTGACCCTTTTTCCATCAACTAAAAACTCGACACCACAGACAAACGCCTTAGAGATATCAAAAACCAAGAAAGGTTATTGTAGAGGGGCCCTACATGATCCCGTAGACTCAAATGGCTTGTTTCTAGGTGGCACGGTTTCTGACTAATAGCCCGTAAAATATTGTTTCCTTTTAGCACTTTGGACTCTTAAGGGAAATCACTAGTCCGATGTAGCTCGGAGTGGTTCAACATGTTTGGGTGAAAAAGAAGACCATTCATAGCATAAACCTACCCATCTAGATGTGTTGGATCAGTCCATTTGGTTGTACGAGTTGTAAAACGAAAGTTGCACGGTCACTTTGCAACTTTACACTGCTTGCATCTGACAACTTTTTCTTCAACTAAAAACTCGTCACCACGGGAAGACACCTCCGAGATAGAAAAAATTGAGAGAGGTTATTGTAGAGGGTCCCAACACAATCCCATTGCCTCAAATGGAGAGTTTGTAAGTGTCACGGTTTTTGAGAAATATCCCTTCAAAGATTGTTTCCTTTTAGCACTTTGGACTCTTAAGGGAAATCATCGGTCCAATGTAGCTCGAAGTGGTTTAGTGTGTTTGGGTGAAAAAAAGGACCATTCCTAGTGTAAACATACCCATCCAAATGTGTTGGAACATCTTGTTTGGTTGTACGATTTGTTGAACAAAAGTTGCACCACTTTGCAACTTTACACTGCTTGCATTTGACAACTTTTTCCTCAATTGAAAACTCGCCACCACAGAAAAATGTCTCTGAGATAACAAAACTAAGAGAGGTTATTATAGAGGGTCCCAACACAATCCCATAGCCTCAGACAGAGAGTTTGCAAGCATCACGGTTTTTGAGAAATAGCCCTTCAAAGATTGTTGCATTTGAGCACTTTTGACTCTTAAGGGAAATCGTTGGTCCAATGTAGCTCAGAGTGATTCAGCATGTTTGGTTGCAAAAGAAGACCATGCATCACATAAATGCACCCATCTAGACGTGTTGGAACAGTTTGTTTGGTCGTACAAGTTGTTGAACGAAAGTTGCACCACTTTGCAACTTTACACTACTTGTATCTGACAACTTTTTCCTCAACTAAAAACTCATCACGACAGGAAAACGCCTTCAAGATAGCAAAAACTGAGAGAGGTTATTGAAGACGGTCCCAACACAATCCCATACCCTCAGATGGCGGGTATGTAAGCATCATGGTTTATGGGTAATAGCCCATCAAAGATTGTTGTTCTTTTGCACTTTGGAATCTTAAAGGAAATCACCTATCCAATGTAGCTCAGAGTGATTCGACATGTTTGGGTATAAAAGAGGACCATTCCTAGCATAAAAATACCCATATAGTATGCCTAGTTTGCTTATTGATGCATTATGGTTAGCAACATTCATTGTTTTGCATTACGATAATACAAATTGCATGTCGAAGGTCAAATAACATGCATGAAATGGAGTTCTATTTGGTTTGTTTAATGGTAGTATCACACTCATTTGGTTTGTTTAATGGTTGCATCATGGTTGAGTGATGTCTTAATTGTTGATCATGATTATTGTATATATTTCACATGAAAAATCTAATAAACATGTATCTTGTTCAATTGTAAGGACTTTGTTTGAAGGTTGCATTGATCAAACCCCTATGGTTGAAAGCTGGTGATTCTTATTCAAGATGATTTTATACCTTTTACATGTTTTTAAGCTTGAATGAACATTGTCTGACATTGATTTTTATCAAGATGATTATATTACTTTAGAATGAACACTGTAACATAACATATATTTCATTAAGTTGTATCCATTTTTCATTAATTTTAACTTCTTTTGAAATAAAAATCAGCTACCCATTTCATTACACGAGTTCAAAAAACAAAATAATGTCAAATGTAAATTCATTTAACAGAGCTTGAAATCATGGGTATTCTCAAATTGAGAGTTTGATAAAAATGTATTGGTAGACATGTATGAAAAATGTGGTACAATAGAAAAGGCAATGAATTGTTTGAAAAACTCCTCAAAGAAATATGGTCTCATGGAATGTAATGTATGTGAACCTTAATATTAATGAACTCTAACATAGATGGATTACCAATTGTAATTCATAAGTTCTATTAAAATGCAATTTCGTTAATCTATAACATACATTATCTATCATTACTTTAAACCATTATAAGATAATTATACATTCCATTTTGAAAATTTAAAGTAAAAAGACATGCACATGAGGAAAAAATTAGATCGAATATCAATTCTTATATATCAAACTGTAGAATAATTATGTTTGTGTATATACAAATTTGGCATATGCCTACTCAGAACAAGTTTTACAAAATGTGGCATATATGCCATCTCAAGATCTATCAAACCCTAAGTACATATCAATCTATATCATATCCTAATCCTGTGTTGGAACATCAAAATCAAGCCTCCTCGAAGAAGTTAGTTGCTCTGAAGTTTCCTGCACAATAACAATTCAAACCACAAATTAGATTAATTATGTGAATGGTTGACAAGATAGACTAGTAAATAGAAACTTATATACCATCATTTATAAATTACGAATTTAACATCAAAATCAATATACATGTACTATATTATATCAATAATGCAATTCTTGTTTACCTCAAATATTGCTCTCTTTTTTGCAAGACGATCTGCATATGATTGTCCCTTAGGACGATTGGGAGTCCTCATATAAATTAATGGTCTCACACTCGTCACAGTGTTGAGTTGAACAGAGGACTATAGCAAATAAAATAAAAATGATACAAATTAACATATAATTGTTGACAAATAATCATATCTACTAAACACATATCTACTCCTATCTAAACGTAAATATCTGCAATATAAAATAAACACATACTTGTTGTGATGCTACAACACGAGATGGGCTCATAGTGGATGAATCAGCTAAGATGGTTTCCTATATAAAAAATGACAAGAATGTAACACAATTTAAATGCACATGCACATATAATCATAATGTCGAGAATAAAAAAAATATATACCTATTGTGCGACTTCATCCAATGGATCATACCCAGTCAACAAGGTTGTATAAGAACTAGGTTGTTGCATAAAAAGACAATATTGCATTAGACTATCAATATATGTAGTACATGTATTTAAACATAATAGATTTAAAAAATTAACATATAAAATAACAATTTAAATAATACCGTATACTGATTCTCTATGGAAAATGAAATGGCAGTATGTGTAGCCTCCTACACTTGTGACAACTGCTCCTCTATCAACAACTGTTAAAGATTCCAGCACATAAACATATATTAGTACAAATATCTCTCATAAAATATGAAATAATTTACATAAAACACACTATGAAATTACTATAAGTCTTACTGGTCCTCCCATATTGTCCTTGGTAGTCGATGTCTCTCCTGCAAATGGTCCACTCTGTGCTCTATCAACTCCTACATCCAACATATCATGAACCTCATAGTCGGATGTGTCTATGGAAGCCTCAATGGACTGTCGGAGAGGACCCAAACATAAATTGTTGCACGTCATGCAATGATGAGGCACACAAATATGTCCCAAAGAGGATGGTGTACTAGTGGGAGCTACTGACGATGTATCAGTGGGAGCTGATGCAGCAGGTGCACCACCATCATGCTGGCATGTATCAGGTGCAGCACCACCGTGATGGGATGCACCATCAAATGTTTGTGCAACATGATGGCTCTATGTGACCAAATGATCACTCAACGAATGTAACGCATAAATGCTCAAATTCCCTGCATCTACAGCAATCTCAGGGTAAGGTAGTGGAGTTGAGGCAGCAATAGGCGGAGGAGGATGAACTGGGGTGACTCAGCGTGCTCTAGGTCTATCATGTGGCATCCCTCTATGAACACCCTGGAAATGTCACATGTCAAAGTAATTGACATGTTTCCCTAGAACAAACTCAACATATAATTTTTGGAGAAAATACTGAGGGATATCAAGATTGTTGTTGGGTGGTTTATCCAAAACCATCCACCAACATCTCCAAAAATTATCTAATATGCCTCTATGGGTGCACCATTTAATTAAAAATTTTGGTTTTCGCACATTAACAGGCTGTCCTATTCTCTAATTGATGAATAACTGAGCTAATTGGGCTTTCTCAATATCAAGTACCTTCACCTCATCATATGATCACCCATCGGCATAAAAATTTGTGTGTTCCTCTGACCATTGTGCAAATCTATTATGTTGAGTTGTCAAAGTTTCAACATTTGAAATGATTGTTTCCAAAGTGTTTTTCATGTCTGATAGCTCATTGAGTGTCTCATAGATGTGACATACATTTTTTAATTGATCTAAATTTCTATGAATAGATTCATGTATTGTTGGCACATTTTGATTTGGAAACAACGGTTGCGATGGAGGATTTGGAGGGTTTTCATTTTGTGCGGGATCGGGGTTTTCATTTTTTGCGGGATTAGGGTTTTCATTTTCTATAGGGTTAGAGTTTTCATCTTCTGCAGGGTTAGGGTTTTCATGTTAATCCATTTTAAACCTGTTAATTGATAAAATAAAATAAAATAAACAATGATTTTAATGCAATAAAATACCTATCAAATTTACCCTATTTTTTACTAAAATTAAAAAAAAAACAATGCAAAAAGAATATAAATTGAATAAAAATATAAAAATCCAAAGATACCTTTGAAATTTGATTGATTTTGGGCAAAATGATCGCCTAGGAAAGAATATCTGAGTTGAAGAGGAAAAGAACCCGTGCACAACCAACTAATTGTGAGCTCTCAGATTTTTTTTTTTTAATTTATAACAGAGGAAATGGATATCCATTTCTTGTTTTAAACTATTTTTAATATATGGTTGGATCTGGGACTCAACCATACGTTAATTGGCGGCATTTTTTTCAAATATATGATATAAAAATATAATATATAATATATATTATATTATATTATATTATAATATACATTATATTATGTATAATATACATTATATTATGTATAATATATATTAATATATTAATATATATTATGTTATATTATAATATGTATTATATTATATTATAATATGTATTAATATATTATAATATGTATTATATTATATTATAATATGTATTATATTATAATATAATATATTATATATTATAATATATTATATTATATTATATTATATATTATATTATATTATATATTATAAATAATATATATTATATTATATTTTTATAATATATATTATAATATAATATAATATAATATTTTATAATAATATTATATTATAATATATATTATATTATAATATATATAATATTATAATATATAATATTATAATATATATAATATATATTATATTATAATAATATATATATATTATTATAATATATATATTATATATTATATTATAATATAATATTTATAATAATATTATATTATAATATATATAATATATATTATATTATAATATATTATATATATAATATATTATATTATAATATTATATATATAATATATTATATATATAATATTATAATATAATATTATATTATATTATTATATAATAGTATATTATATTATAATATATATTATAATATAATATAATATAATATAATTATAAAATAATATATTATTATATAATATGAGCTCTTGTGTTTTTTTTTTAATTTATAACACAAGAAATGGATATCACTTTCCTATTTTATACTTTTTTTAATATATGGTTAATAATCATGGTGTTTTTTTTTTCAAATGTTTTAATATATAATATATATTATATTATAATATATTCATTATATTATTATTATTATATTATAATATAATATACATTATCTTATATTATTATCATATTATAATATAATATACATTATAATTATATTAATTATAATATAATATAATATATATATTATAATATAATATAATATATTATATATATTATATATTATAATATAATATATATATTATATAATAATATAATATATTATATAATAATATATAATATATAATAATATAATATATTATATAATAATATATAATTATATTATATAATATTATATTATTATATAATATATTATATTATTACATAATATTATATTATATTACTATATAATATATAATAATATATAATATTATATTACTATATAATATTATATTACTATATAATATTATATTACTATATGCTAATATAATATTATATAATAATATTATATAATCATAAATTTAATAAATTTAATATTATATAAATATTATAATGTATTAAATATATTATGATATAATATTAAATTAACAAACATTATAATAATATTTTTTAAAAAACATTATTTATTTATTTTTAATTTAATGTTGTATATGATAAATATATTAAAAATTTATTATAATATATAAAATAAAAAAATTGGTCTGGCCCATTTTTTTACTTAAACAAAACAGATATCCATTTTATAATGGATATCCATTTTGAAATAGATATTCGTTTCTAACATATATCTGTTTTGGTTTGGTATTACCAAACCAAAACAGATATTGTACCTTAGCCTGTAAAAAGTCAAAGGCGTGAATTTCGCATTTTCGGGCATGTTAAAAATGCCTTCTTTTACATCGCCAATTTTTGGACCCCCGTGATCTTGCTCAAACCCACAAGTGGTGGTGCATTCTTTCTTAGTTGTAGATTGGTGTCATGGTTAAGTAAAAAGCAAGATTTAATTTCTTTATCCATTGCATAGGCTGAGTATATTGCTACAGCATCTTGTTGTACACAAGTTTTGTGGATGAGACGAACATTGAAGGATATCAGAGTAGTGTATGATGATCCCATCTCTATTTTCTGTGATAATACAAGTATAATTAAAATTTCAAAGAATCCAGTGATGCACTCAAGGACAAAGCATATATCTATCAAGTATCACTTTTTGAGAGAGAAGGTTATGGAGAATGAAGTAAAGCTTGAGTATGTACCTACAAAGGATCAGATTATTGACATATTTACTAAGGCTCTTCCTAAATATACATTTGAGTATCTATAGGAGAAATTAGGGGTTATTGCCCCTTCTTTCTTCAATAAGATGCATGTGGAGATGCATCCGTCCAGTGGATCTATGGATCTATCTTTATTCTGGACTAATGTTTGGTGGCTACCTCTCAAGGGCAGTAGGTAGTGTCTTGTGTTTCATTGTGGAATTGATTGCGTGTACTCCTAGGGGGGGTATTTAATACTGGTAATGTTCTTGATGACAAAGTGGAGAACAATGTAAAATATGTTTTTCCTTTGTCATTGTTGTCAAAGGGGGAGAAAGTATGATGTGAAAAAATTTATCTACTCAGGAGGAGAGAAAGTGAAATCATGAGGAAATGTGTTCAGAGCTGTTGTCTTTGATGATTTTTCACATCATGTGTTGCCATCAATGCCAAAGGGGGAGATTGTTGCAAGTATGAAGGTGTTCTCATTGATGTCAACTGATTATCAACTAGTTGTTGTTGTCATTGATGTCATGGAAGTTGGTTACTAGTTGTATATGTCAAGGATATTGAGAAAATTGTAATACTGTGGTTATACAATAATGTCTCTGACCTACTTGGGTTCCAAGTGCTTTTAAGAAAATTTGATAAATAGGGAAAACTTTGTCATGAAAATATTCAGTGTATGCTTTGGGATGTATTGCTATGCCTACGAGGATCTGAGGTGTTGTCCATGATTGTTTGTAGTTGCTATATCCAGAATTTGGGCATCTGGACCTCGTACAATGTGAGATATTTTCACCAGTAGGTGAACTGTGCATTTCTGTATGTTTGGTTATGATCTAGGATAAATGCAGTTGAAGTTTGGTTTCAGGACTTGCGGTTCTAAGAATAAGCTGACAAGATCGAGTTCAAGTGAATTTTGTTATCTGAAAAGATTGGATTGAGTTAAGGATGCATGTGCTTAATTATTTATGTGTTTTGCACGGGTGTTGGCCGACCTTGTGTTAAACACTACTTACAAAGTTCATGGAAGCATGTTGAGGCATGTTGGGACTTATTAGGTCCTCATTAAGTGTGTGTTTGGGTCACCCTCATTCTAATTCCACCGTAGAATGTTTTGGCACTGACCTAATTTGAATTTATAAATGAAAATTATGTATGGCTAACCTTGGATGAGTTTCAAGGTTGAAGACAATATAAATATAAGTTGAGATTTTTGTGAGATGCAAGTTAGATGCAAGATATATTTGAAATAGTGTGTGTGATGTGAGTTTGTGTAGATTAGTGAAAAATTCAAGTGGCGAGTTCCTGGAGGCAATGAGCTAAAGATGTACTCTATCATCCAGGCATATATACAAGTGTGTGATCGAATTGTCATGGATATCTCTATTGCATTGAGATGGTTTTCTCTCTATAACAATTATCTTCTATCTTCTTTGTACTTATATGGCAATGAGCCCTCCGGGCAGTGAGTCTTGTGTTGGACAAGTAAGTCTTGTTTTGGCAGTAAGCCTTTGTATTCAGTTTTTGAATTCTAAATATATTGTGAGCTAATCCTCACCATGGTTTTTTCCTCATTGGGTTTTCCACATAAATCTAGTGTTATTGTGTGTATGGTTTTACTTCTTTCAGTTTCTACTTCAACACTTAATGATTAATCACATTAGAAAAGTAAAGGATTTGTGAATGGTTATTGATCTAACTTCTAGTGTCCAAGTCTTAAAGGTTAAAATTGTTACAATTGATTCACCCCCCTCTCAATTGTCTTTTTCAACAAAAGATAACTTGTCAGATGTCAATTGAGCATGGATTTTATATGGTATCAGTTTTTGAGGTGCACATGTCGAGATATGAATACACAAATGAAGGTTTTTGTATTTAGGTCTTATGCGACTCTACCGACCTAATATGTTTGAAGGTATGTGAAGGTATGTATTGCTATCTTATATGGGATCTATTATAGGTCCATGCTAACCTATCTTAATATTCTTTGAGTTTTGAATTGTGGTGTGTGTTATGGATGATAAGTTTTGGAGTCAACAAGTTACATTTTGGGTATTACATCTAATTGGGTTGACCTAATTGATGTTATACTTGATGCGGATATATATGCTAGATTGTTTTTGGTATTTTGAAAAATGAATGCAACATGTATTATGTGTGATGTGAATTTGAGCAGAGCAATGCAAAGTTAATCTATGAATCTTAACTTGAAGATCAAATTGTGCAAATGAAGAGCAAAGCAGAGTGTTGAATCAGAATCAAATAAATTTTGTTATTGTGTTTCAATTGAACAGTAACTCATGCATGTATTAGATGCAATTGTAAAAGTTCAAACTAGGTTGTTAGCCACCATCTCTCTTCCATATTTTTTCCTATGCATAGTGAGTCCACTTGGATATTAAGTCCACCTACAGTGAGCATTTCTATAATATACTATCTAGTGGTTTTTCCCATTTTGGGTTTTCCACATAAAAATCCTGGTGTTCATATGTTATGTGATATTCTGGATTTTTCATGCTTTCTTTCCTTACTGCAATTGGATATGCATTAGTGATTGAATGTTTAATTTTTGAATGGTTTAAGAGAATACCGATTCACCCCCCCCCCCTCTTAGTATTTTGGGTGTTCAAAAATTGATATTAGCACTTGGTTCCTTAGAAGGAGCTTCATTGCTTTGGGAAGGTCTTGGATATTGAACACATGGCTAATAGAAAGTATCCTATTCCTCTAGAAGAGATACTTTCTATTTATTTTATAGAAGAAGATTGCATGCTTGCCAAAGATGGAGAACTCAAATTTGCTCTTGAAGATCTAGATAAAATTGAAGGTGAGAATAAAGATCTGAAGGAAAATGTCAAAGTGGCAAATGAATATATCAAAAATTAAAAGAGAAAATTGAGAAGTTCAAAGAAAGGCATAAGGATTTCAATGAACAGTTGAAACAAGAAAATAAAACCATCATTGAACTAAAAGTACAAGGTGAAGAAAAAAAAGAGTTGAGGAATGTCTAAATGCAATGGTGAAAAGAAAAACTGATGAGTGCATTAGGCTTGAACAAGAAGTGGTAAATCTAAGATCAGATTTGGAGAAAGCAAGAAGTCATGAAGACAATTTCAAAATGAGTACTACAAAGCTTGATGAGATGATTGTAGGTCAAAAATCATCCAAAAACAAAGATCATGGCTTAAGATTTGAAAAATGTGAAAGCTCAAAAGCAGATCATACACCTAATTTAGAAGAGAAGATTAATGAGCTGAAGAAGATTGAAGACAAGAAGAACAATGGAAAGTTCTAGAATCAATGAAATGAAGCTATAAGACCTTCGGTTAGATAACCAAATTCTTAGAGGTACTCACCTTTTAATGGCTTTTTCTATTCTTGCAATAAATTTGGACATAGAGCAATGGAATGTAAAATATGAATGAATCAGAATGTTTCATCCTTTATTGGTCAATGTTTTACATGCAAAAGATTTGGGCATAGAAAAAGTGAATGGAGAAGTCAAATGATGAATGCATATAACAATGGTAGAATGATTTAATCTTTCAATGTTTACAGTTATACATGCTATGTACTTGGAAACAAAGCTAATCAATGTAGATCTAGAGTGAATGGAAGGAATATTGTTCAGAAGAATTTTGTATGTCACAATTGTAGTATACCTAGAGACATATTGCTAAATTTTATAGAAGCAAAAACATGAGGAAGGAAAATCTGGTAAAGAAGAATGAACCAATCAAAAAGGTTGATCTGGTTTAAGTAAAGAAGGAAATGGAAAAGATTTGGAGAAAGAAGGAAGAGACAGAAGATAAGGGATAATTTGTACCATCCTCTGGTTGTAGATTTTTCCTCTGAAAACTAAGCCAAGATCTATGTCTTAGGCAGAGCTTTAATGAATATCTTTTATCCCCCACTAGAAAAGAGGTTCTAATGCCACAACATGAAGATATGTGATGTAGATCAACATGATTGATCTATTGGTGAATATTGCAGAAGAAAATATTTAACAATGCAAAATTTTGTGAAGCTTTGAAGTTGATTGTGCATACAAATGTAGTGTTGCCAGCTTTATGGATTGAAGCATTCAATGAATTAGGTCAAATTGAAAGGTTAAAAGAAAATTCACTAAGGAAAATTCATTTCAAAAAAGAATTTGAGAAGGATCAAAGCAGCGAGAAGAGAATTTGAAGTGCATAAGGCAATTTGAGATTCAAAGCATCGAAACCCTAGTTTTGCAGACAAAGTTAAAAAGGTATTTTGTGAATCTTACGTGCCCTAGTTTTCAGAAATCTTTATTTGAAATCAGTTTGGATCTATATTGCAATGGCTACACCAAAGGTTATAGAAGTTATGGAGAAACCGCAACCTAAATTCAAAAGATACCTAGTGAAAGCCATAGAAGATGACCCACTAGGTGCATTCTCGCATATTCCATTTTGGATTTTACCGACTGAGGATATTAGGGAATATATTCATGGAAAAATGGAAGAGCATTCTCCCAGTAAGCTAAGTGATGTATGGAAAAATGAATTAACTACTGAGGACTTTACCCTAAAACTAGACTACACAAACCTAGTTGAAAAGAAAGTGGATGTGTGGTAGTGGTTCCCTAATTTCTTCTATGATGTCAACTGGATTAGAATGGCCTTTAGCAAAGTTCATGACTAGTTTTTCTGGATTGATACGCCTCACACGATTACAAAAGAAGTGATATGAGAGATCACCAATCTATTCTCCACTGGACGTATCCATGTTTTGAAATCTATTAAAAACAAAGAAGTGATGGAGAAAATAGGTGCTACATTTGATCAGAGAGTCCTTGTAGTAAATCCCATTATGAATCCAACTATTAAGTATGCTACTATGGTTATTGGCTACAATATCTACTTTACCAATAGAGATAGCTTCATTTCTGCCATTGCAATCCATGTGGCACGTGAGATGATTGAAATGGTGCAGACTACGACTTGTGTGAGTTTCTTAGAGAATAGTTAATGGAGAATCTAAAGCAGACCAAGGAAAAGAAATGTGTTTGAGTATGGCACTTTGGTCATTGCTTACTCTTCTAATTTTTGAAGTAGGTTCCCATAATTGGAAAAGTGAATTGGGTAAGTGGAAGATTTATTGCACATCAAATTCTAGATTACATGAGGAGCCTTGGAGATGTCAATGCATAAGATGATTCCCTTCCTGCTTTCTTTGCAGTATTTCAAAAAAGAATGCATGAGAGAGAAAGGATTCCTAGGAAAATGGTTGAAAAATAAAAAATGATATCACATTCCTGGTTTTTGCAGATCATTGTATTATGGAGATAGTGGAACCAAGATCTATTTGGGTTCCTAAATTAGGTTATGAGGTAAAAAAGGAAAATCTTATTGGCTATGTTGATATTCTATTGAAGAGTTTGAAGGATGAAACAAAATGTAGATATGGTACTTTTGAGGAAAAGTCCATGGAAGTACACATGAAACAAAAGTAACCTATCATCAAGAAGAATGTTCATGATATGGTGGATGTATATGCAAAAGAAATGGGAATTTCTAAGGAAAAAGTGCAGTATGCTAGACAAAGAGCTAGAACGTACATGAGTACTAGTGAAGCTTCATGTAGCTCAAGGAGATTAGGCATAACAACCACCACTCCACCATATGTTTAGAAGTATTCCAAGGCTTTACCTTCTGTAGGAGAGAAAAGGAAGACAACCACCAATCCTTTGGTAAGGGAGAAATCCCCTCCAATTGTGCATGTTGCCAATGAAGAGAAGAAGAAAACTGCCACCAACACACCTCTTGCTACCCCTACAAAGAGATGAATTAAAAAAAGGATACAAGATAAAAGGGTATTGGCATCAATGTTGTTGAAGAAGAGGAAGAGTTGGAAGAAGAAGGAATGCAGTTGGTCCGAAGAGGAAGAAATAAGGCTTCACAAGGTGATCAAGCTAGTGGAAAGAGGAAAAGACATGATTTCATTGACACTGAAGTGAAGAAGAGATCTAGAGAAGGAGAAAGAAGCATTCAAGATTCACATAAGGGAAAATAAGAAGGAAGCTAAGAAGGATTCTCTAGAGAAGAAAGAGAAGGAAACAAAGAAGATTCTAGTTAAAGTCAAAAAGTAGAAACAAGCTAAACCGGTAAGGCCTCATTCCCCATTGAAATGTGAGGCACTGTTTAATAGTATTTTGCAAAATGAAATGTTAGTAGAGATCATAGCTTTATACAAGGATTGGGATGAGGAGGATAAGGCCACAATCATTGAAGCCATAATTAAGTGCATTATTGTACTTGAAGTTGAAATGCAGAATATCAAGAAGGATATTCCTGATGATTTATGGAATATTTTGTTGAGGAGAAGACAAGAGGCAATACAAGAGCATGAGAAGCTTAAGGAAGAGGATTTGGAGAGAGTAAATGCTCCATTATCAGAGGATGAGAGATCCACACTGGCTACTGTGTTTAGCAAGGAGTTGAGGACTAAACAAAGGGTTACTACCCTTATGAGCAAAAACAAAGATGATTTGGAGAGAATCAAAAAAGAAAGTGACTATAAAGAATATGAGATTATACATAAGTTAGGATTAACTCTTGTAGTTGAGGAAGAAGAGATGAATGTTGAAATCATTGCTCTGGAACAAAATGTACAAGAAGAAGTGCATATAGATGATGCTCAACATGAGCAGGATTCAAATGAGGAAATTGCATAGGATAACACTCCTCCGAAAGTGGAGGACATGACAAAAGAAGATGACAAGGATAAAACTATCGGAGAAGACATTGCAAAGGAAATTTTCACCACTCCTGCAAAAATTGATGAAGTCACTCCTTCGGAAAACACTGAAAATATTGTTGAGGAAGAACACATTAACAAGGTTGATGATAAAAATGATGATGTGAAGAATGAAGAAAAGGTTGATGGAGAGAAGGAAGAAGAGCATGAAGAAGATGAAGACAAAAATAAAGATGCATTTGGAGATGCAAAAAAAGACAAACCAATAGACTTCAGTACTGTAGAGGACAAGGGAAAGGTTGTGGAAGTTATTAAGGCTTCTGGTGAATCTTTTGGATCCTCTAAGGATTCCTTGAAGAATATTTTGAGCATGCAGCCTAAATTTCAACCTGTTGTATCATCCCAATTGCTACAGTTGTCTATGCAACAAGGACATGTGGATTTGGAAAAGATATCTCCCATCACAAGCTTCAACTAGGAGACATGTTACATGCATCCATGAGGAAGGAAATCATTGAATCACATCAAAGGAGTGGAGAATTAATGGAAGAAGTAGTTAAGGAATTTCAAGAGATCATACCTGGATCAAATATTGACACTACATTATCTAGTAAGGAAAACTTCAAACTGCTAATCGATTCTTTCAAAACTTATGCATTTGGTCTAAACGAAGAAGCTGAGAAAGGAGTGGAGAAAAATTTAAGTGATAACAAGATGTTGGAGATGGCATCTAGAAATGTGTCATTGCACATAAAAAGTTATCTAAATTGCTAAAGGATGTAGAAGCATGTGTTGATGAGGCTAAGGCATTATATCAGTACAACATGAAGTGTTCTGGAGCCACACAAAGCATAAGAAAGGAGATGGAATCCATTGAGTCCCAAATGAATGTTGCCTCTAGTGCATATGATCTGGTTGTTGACCTCACCTAAGAAACAAGGAACACAATTGAAGACATGCATAAGAAGTTCTTCCAACTACAAAATCAAAAATAACATATCATCTTACAGTTTGGAGAGGTAAGGGATCTAGTCAATCCAAAACTTGTGCTTATTTCAAGAGCTCTTCACAGTTCAGATAAAGCTAAGAAGATGAATCTGGTACTTGCTACTCTGGAAGAAGGAGAGGAATTATTGCTTGAGCTTGAAATGTAGAATAGGTTTCTTGTGGAGGCTAAGAAAGAATGGAAGCAAGGAACACAAGCCTAGGAAGATCATCTAAAGAAGTTGTAGGCATCAACTACCTTCGGTTGAATCTTTTATTCTTTTATGCATTTTTAGTATCCATGTTCAGACTACTTGTACATATGTGGACCATATAGAACAACTTTTTAGTACAATTTTGAGTGTTTTCTCTAGTACTTGACTCAGGGGGAGTCAATACATTCGTTTTAGTTTATGCATATGCTTATATTTCTTATGGGGAGTTTGAGGAAGAGTCAAAACAACTTATATAGATAGCCTCTGCCCTTGATGTCAAATGGGGAGAGTATTTTTGGAGTTTTTGGCATGTTTCCATCAATGACAAAGGGGGATATTGTTGGAATTTTGGAGAGATTGATGAAGTTTTTCATTGATGTTGCTACTTGGAAACATGAGCATGGTTGGTATGTTATAGTGTTGTCATTAATGTCAACATTGTTGTAGAATATTTTTTATATTCCTAGTAGGTTTTAGATTTGATAAGGAAGACATTATTGCATAATGGTTTGGTCCAGAAAGATCAGTTATGTGGAAATTTGACTAAGTGTCAAATTTGCCAATATAATGTAATAGTGTGTCAGTTTGTGGGTCTGCACCAGTCCTTAAATGAATATATCACTCTTCACTTCTAATATTAATTTGGTGGGTGTTAGATACACCTAATTCCAATATGTCATCATTTTTGGACAAACAGTTTGAGAGATATGAGTAATAGTGGTCGGTTTGGCATATTGCAGTTGCTTTCTGTATAGTGTGTTTGTGTGGGAGAATTTGCACTTCTCTGCCAATGAGTTTTTGGCCTTGAGGTGTTGAAGATAAGTTTCCAAATGTCATTTTAGTATGGATTCAATATGGTATCGAGTTTTGAGGTTCACGTGTTGAGATGTGGATACACAAATTAAGGTTTTTGCATTTAGGTCTTATGTGATGTTGATCTAATATGTTTGAAGGTATGCAAAGGATAAATAAGTATTTCTATCTTATGTGGGATCTATTATAGGTCCATTCCAACCTATCTTAAGATGTTTTGAGTTTTGAATTATGGCGTGTGAACTATGGATGATAATTTTTGGAGCCAACAAGTTACATTTTGGGTATTACATCTAATTGGGCCGACCGAATTGATGTTATACTTGATGCGGATATATATGCTAGATTTTTTTCAATATTTTGAAAAATGAATGTGACATGTATTGTGTGTGATGTGAATTTGAGAAAAGTAGTGCAAAGTTAAGTTTTGAATGTTAACTTGAAGATCAAATTGTGCAAATGAAGACCAAGGCAGAGTGTTGAATCAGAATCAGATAAAGTTTAATATTGCACTTCAATGGAACTATAATTCATGAATGCATGTATTAGATGTAATTGTAACAGTTCAAATTAGGTTGTGAGCCACCATCTCTCTTCTATCTTTTGCTTTGTGGGTAGTGAGTCCACCTACAGTGAGCATTTATGTAATATACTATAATCGGTTATAATATATTATGAGCTAACCCTCATTGTGGTTTTTCCCATTTTAGGTTTTCCACATAAAATCCTAGTGTTCATGTGTTTTGTGATATTTTGGAGGTTTTATTCTTTCTTTCCTACTTGAAATTGAATATGTGTTAGTGATTGGATGTTTAATGTTTGAATGGTTTAAGAGAATACTGATTCACCCCCCCTCTCAGTATTTTGGGTGTTCAACACATATCAAGAATGATATTTCAAATCCTTTTTATAGTATTAAACCTAAAAATTCTAAAGAATGAATGATACCTTGCAGCTGTAGATGCCCAACATTTAAACACAATAGTAAAACTCCATTTCTCATACTCAACAAATATCACATCAATCTTCTACTAAATTGCTTGCTAAATACTAAACATATCTTCAAACCATTTTTGGGTTTTGTTCTCCTCTTCACTAGCTTTCTAAACCATTTTTAATTTTTGAATTATGTTGAGAAATGATAAAATTGTCATAGTTTTATGGAGACTACTTTAGACTGATTGTTATAACTCCATTTTAATTTCAACACAACTATTCTCTCATGGATTGTCCTCTACAACTGCAAAAGTGAACATCAAATCACAAAATAAAAAAATTTGATACCATGTAAGAAAATTTGGGCATAAATTATAAAAGCTAAAATAAATAAATTTACACATGTATACAATATTATGCTTCTATTACTATTCACATTGAATAAGATATTATAAATATATAAGATGAGATATCTAACTCCTATAACAACTCCACTTATTTCTCACACTAAATCTAGGTGGATTGTTCAACCACCTTTATTCTCTCCCTCCTATTTTCACTCCTAAATCTCTACGTGAGTTGTATCATTACACACTCATTATAATATAATGTTAAGTTTTTTTTCAACAACTTAATATTAGCATACATAGATTTATTTTATAACACATATTAATAAAGTTAACTCAAACACCCATGTGAACACTAATTCCTAACACATTTAATGTTGGTTTCCTTGGAAATTTTGTTATAGTGTGTGGACTCTCTTTGGAATATTATTCAAAGAAGTGTAGTTTGGGGCTTATCATGTCTTATTATCTCAAACCAAAATTTCACAAATTTGGTAGTAGGAAGATTTCATGCCCTAGGTCTCGAACTTATGACCTAGTTTTCAATCTGAAAGTATGAGGAAGTATGTTTGGAAAAACCTAAGTCTGGTTGCATTTAATTATTTGGGAATTCACACTGAGGTTGGTTTTAAGGATATGCATGGGGTCCTTTCCCTGCAATGGGTCACCTTTGCATTTGCTAAGTTTTCAATTTCTTTATTTCCTACATGGTATATTAGGTCTTTACCTTTCAATTGTAGATTTTTGTTCTATGTGAAATACCCTATCATTCACCTACAGTTGAGTCATCATTAGTTTCCCACAAGCTTTTAAGTTTCTTTTATTTGTAGAATTTCAGCATTACACTAATTTAGTGGACATTCGACCTTATCTGCATTCTCTATGATTCTCTATACTGGTCCTCATATTTCAATTTCCTTGAAAACATGGATCTTGTTGAATTTTAATAGTTATCTAACCCATAGTTATTTTTCCATAAAAGTGAATATTGGTATTTTTTTTATTGCAGAGTTTCAAGGGATGTTCGACCTTATCTTGGTCCTTTAGGTTTTCCCACAAGGTTTATTCTACATAATTTATCCTCGAGGCTAGGTCTAAGTTTTTTTTTTCTACAAACCTAGATACTATGGAGTTTGAGGGAATAGGAAACCTTATTCGTGTTTCTCTAATTTTCACACCTGGTTTTCTCTACAAGATTTTTCCATAAGGTTATTTTGAGGCAAGCAAAATTGGAGAGGAAATGAGGGGGGAAATAGGGAAAATTGGGAAAATTACAAAGGTAAATTGAAGAACCTATCTATTTCCCACCTTCATTCGAACCTCCCCTGCTACCCTTCGCTCAAACTAGGTAATTCTCCCTAGCCACTAGCATTGTACTATGTAGTCTATGTGAATTCTCCTAGGATGTTGGTAGAAGGTTAGTTCCCTAAATGTGGGTGATGAAATTGAACTGACAAAAAAAGTTGTTTGTTCATATAACTCTTTTAAAAATAATAAAATAATACCTTCAAGTGAATGTCACCTTCACTCAAAGTTATTATTTTATTTTTATTTTTTTATTAGCCAAGACCTTCGAACGAAGATGATCTTCACTTGAAGGTTAACCTTCGATCGAAGGTCTTTGCATAAACACCTTCAAGTGAAGGACCTTAGTCTGAAGAAATATCTTCGAATGAAAGTATTTCAAAAAAAATCCCACTCTTTCAAAATTTTCATGTCCCAAGTTTGGAACCCATTACTGTGGGATTATCCCACCTTAAGGAGGTAATGAGCACTTCCTAATTTCTCTTAGCCCTTTGTGTGAGAGTTTGATGCTTCAAGAGAGGGGATTGGATTTTTTCTTATGTAGAATAAGCACCCTATGGCCTTTGACAGAAAAAACTCAGAGATGTTGAGAGGCATTATTCTCTTTACGTTAAGGAGATACTTGTGATCATGCACATCTTGGCCAAATTCAAACAATATCTAGTTGGAGGGAAATTTATGGTGAGAATTGATCACAATAACTTGAAGTATTTCCTTGGTCAAAAGGACCTAAATGAATGACAACAAAAGTGGGTAAGCAATTACAAGCTTATGATTTTGATATTGAGTATGTCAAAGGGAAGAAAAATGTAGTAGTGGATGATTTATCTTGAAAACCCACTATGTTTTCTATGTCAAAAATCTCAACTGGTTGGAAATCCCATCTTCTAGTTGAATACTCTAAGAACACTTTTTCATGTGAAATTATGGATGGGAAAATTCAGGGTGATCCATACAAAGCAATTGATGATATCATTTGTTATAAGAACAAAATCTACTTGGTTCCTGAGTAAAAAATAAAGAAAAATATTATTAGATATGTTCATGATACACCTCTAGTAGATCATCAGGGCTACTTTAAAACCTATAGAGAAGTGAGAGATATTTTCTCAAAAGGGATTGAAGAATGATGTCCTCATACGCATTAAAGAGTGTGTTTTTCCAATAGACCAAATCTAAGCACACTTTCCCAATAGGTTTATTGCAGCCCCTGCCTATCCTCGATCAAAAGTAGGAGGTCCTATATCGATGGACTTCATCATAGGGCTACCCAAGGTGCAAGGTAAGGATTGCATTTACATTGCGGTGGATATACTAACTAATTATAGACATTTCTATGGCATATCGTTCAAATTTAAGGCACCATGGGTGGAAAATTTGTTCTTCAAAGAAGTGTGTAGGCTCTATGGGTTGCCTAAAAATCATTGTTAGTGATCGGGACAACAAGTTCCTTAGTTTCTTTTGGAAAGAGAAATTCAGACTAGCAGGTACATAGTTGACACAAAGCACAAGATATCAACCATAAATAGCTAGACAGACAAAAATACTAAATAAGTGGGTTGAAGGGTATCTATGGAATTATGTGGCCAATCATCAAAAGGTGTGGGTCAAGTGGTTGTATTTTGGAGAAAATTGCTATAATACCATTTATCAAATGAGTATAGGCATGACACCCTTTAGATATTTGTATGGATATGATGTCACCTCCTTTATAAACTTGGTTATTGGAGATAGTAGAGCACCTCAAGCCAGAGATTAGATGAAAAAACATCAAAATATTATGAAGACTCTTCAAAAGAGAATATTTATCACTTGCTCAAAAGTAACAAAAGGTGTATGCAAATAAGTATAGGTCAAGAAAGGACATTTGAGGTTGGGGATATGGTGTGCTTGCGATTGCAGCCTTATAGATAGTCCTCACTTAAGAGAAGTGATGCAAAAAAAATTAAAACCCAAGTTTTATTGTCCTTGTAGGATTATACAAAGGATTGGGTAAGTTGCCTATGAGCTAGAACTACCAAAGAATGGTAAGATGAACACACTGTATTACATGTTTATTTCCTTAAAAGTGTGTTGGGGTAGCACATTACACCATATGCATAGTTACCATTCTTGGATCAGGAGGGCAAGTTGGTCAGAATTCTAAAAGCCATTATTGATGTCAAGGAGAAGAAACTTGGAAAGAGGAGTATTCCAAAATACTTGGTTCATTGGAAGGATTTTCCTGTAGAAGATAAGGGATAACAGATCCTTCGGCACCCAATCTACAATTATTTGAGGAGAAGAAATTTTGAGGAGGGAGGAATGTAATGTTTCCTTTTTTGACCTAAGTGTTTGGGGAAAATCCATCAGCCTATTTTTTTCCCGTAGGATAATTTGAGGAATTGAAGAAGGAATGATTTAATTAATTTATATAAAGTGACTTAAGTCGAATTCAAAAAAGCAAAAAAAAATATAGTTACTTTATGTGGGCCTAAAGGATGATTATTTTAATAAAAGGTCACCTTATGAAATTCAAAAAATAAAAATTCTTAAAAGTTTGCAAGAAAAGTATAGAGGACAAAAAACCTAAAGGTATTTGGCTTCAAAGATAAAATATTCTTCCTAGTCAAATTAATGGTGGATTCCCATAAGATTCATAATTTCATTTTGTAGACACTTAAAATTGTCCTAATTGATATTATGCATCTGAACTTGATTACTAACACCATTTTCATCCTGATTCAACCCCTTTTTGACTATTTAATTAAATAATCTTAATTTTTTAATTAAATTCACTAGTTTCTTCTATTAATCGAATAATCGACATTATTTAATTATTTCATCCCTTCCATATTAATTTTAATCTTGTTTAATTAAATTTAATGTGGATTATTTAATTAAATTCCCTAAGTATTCTCATTTGATTAAATAATTTGAATTATTTAATTAAATGTCATTAATTCTTTTTTTAATTAAATGAGTTAATTGTTTAATTAAATCTTTAAATTCCCCCATCATGTACAACTAAATAATATTCTAATTATTTAATTGACTGATTTCTTTAATCCCTCCAATTTATCCCATTTGCATAGGAATATTCCCATGGAATATTCCTCCAATTCAAATTCAAACTATTTCCCTCTCAAATAGAAATATAGATTTCATATTCCTCCTAAATTTTAGGATTTTTGTTTGTTTGAATCAATTTTATCCCTTGATTAATTGCATCAATCCATCTGATTATTCAATCTCCTCTATGGATTGGAATCTTTGATCCATGCCAATTCTTCTCATCTATTTCCATCCATTGATTAACTAAATGAATCTTGGCCATTTATTCACCCAATTAGCCTATAAATAGTCTCCATTTCATGAGCAATTCATCCACAATCTTTTAGAGTAATGCTTGAGAGCAATTTCATCATTTAGCATCAATTTTAATCATTTTCCTCCATTAAAGCATCATCAAAATTTTGTTTCATCAATGGGATTGGGAAAGGGCTAATCATTCCACATCAATTCAGCACTAATCCCCTAATAGGGTGAGGTTTGAGTATTATTTAGGTTTCCATTTTATTCATTTCATGTTATTTGATGTTTTAATGGATTTCTAATTGATAATTCAAGAATTTCATTGGGAATATGGTTTAGTTAGTTCAATTGATTGTGTAATTGCTTAATTCAATTATATTTGATTTAATTCATAATCATGTTCACACATTTAAATGGAAAAAGTAGATATATTGTTGATAGTTGCAAGCATCGAAACTCCAAGTACAAATTTATTGATATTTTCCAAGAAATAATAAATTTGTAAGTGTTATGTATATGTAAGTGAGAAATTGATTAAAAATTGCAGTGTTTCGTGAAGTTTAAAAAGAATAATAATTATAAATTAAGTTGGGTGGTACTCAACCGTATCATTTCCAAGCTCCTCAAGGAACCATACACTTTCCATAGATAGAAAGAAGGGTCGGAATATTTTTGAAGGCTATAATAGCTTATCCAAAGCCTAGCTTAGAGGTTTTTAGATTAAAAATAATAGGTAGTATACTATAACCCTTGTCATTCTCGAGACCATTCTATTGGTATAATTCTACAGGATGTTGAAATCAACACACAACAAAATGCAAATTGTTCACCACTAACAACAACAATAAACCATCCTTAGGATCTCCCCAACAACAACACCATTCTGTTGGAATAATTTGATGGGATGCCAAACTTACCCAAACACAATTCTATTGACTAAAACTAGCAAATAAGTTTCAAAGGTGTTTCAAAATATGCATTAATCTCACACTTCATCGGAAACGTCTAAATTAACTTCATCCCAAGAAACAATGTCATTCTATTGGTGTAAGTTAATGGTATGTCAACTTCAACTCACAACAAAATGAAAACTGTTTATTGCACCAACAATGACAATAAACCAACCTTAGGTTCTCCCTAATAACGATGCCATTTTGTTGGATCCCAAAACTGTTGCTCCACTTCCTATAATGAAATTCCACTCACAAGGCTAAGGTTGTCATCATGCAAGTGAAATCAGCTCATCAATAGAATGTGGAGGATTGAAGGTCAACTAATTTTGAAAAAATGTGCCTCATGTTCTAGGTTCCTATCAAGTCCTAACTTTCAGGAAGGGACAATGGGTGGAGAGCTAGAGTAGGTGTGGACCTAGAACTAAAACCTTGAGGTTTTAGGTTTCAAGTTCCACTAGAGGTCTAAGATCTGGGGAAGAACATTGGTCAGTGAGAAAAAGCAAGTCAGAACCTGGAACCAAAACCATGAGGTTTTAGGTTCCAAGTTCCACCTAGGGTATAGGATCAAAGGAGATACAATGGGTTGGGAGTCAGGAGTTGGGAGAGAAAGAAGACTTGGAACTAAAACCTTTAGGTTCCAGGTTCCAAGTTTTGAGATCTGAGGAAGAACAACAAACTGAGAGTTGAGAGAAGAAGCAGACCTAGAACTGGAACCTTAAGGTTCTAGGTTCTAGGTTCCTTCTAGATTTTGTGATCTAGGGAAGAACAACAAAGTGAGACTGAGAGAAAGTAGACCTAGAACCAGAACCTTATGGATCCAAGTTTATGTTGGGGCCCAGCTTCCAAGGAGGAGCATTAGGTTGGGATTCAAGAGTGGAAACAAACTTAAAACTAAAACCTTAAGGTTCCAGGTTATAGGTTCCTTCTAGGTTATGAGATTCAAGGAAGAACAATGGAGGGAGGAGTGGGAGCAAAAGAGGACCTAGACCAGGAACCTTATGATTCCAGGTTCCTATAAGGGCTCAACTTCTAAGGAGGAACAACATGAACATAATTGGACCTAGAAATGAAACCTTAAGGTTTCATGTTCCTATCAAGGCTTGAATTTCGAGAAGGTTCCAAGTTCCTAGCAAGGCACAAGGCCCAACAAGCACCAAAGGAAAAGAAAAACCAAGGGGCTTGATAAAAAAATGTCAACTCCTTTAAAATTTAGCAATTTCCAACAAAAAGCATCTTAGATAAAGAGAGTGATACATCAACAAGGACAAGGTCATATGATTAGGGAAAATATTCTTCTTTATGCTCTAGAAAACCTGGTGGGGAATTCCCTTAAGGCCTTAAGATAGAACAACAATCAAAACATGGATTTGACTACCATTCCCTAATGGCAATCAAGGACAAGCCTACTAGGCCTCATTAACATTAATTAAAAATAAACATGTAGGTGTGCCTAAAATATAACAAGTTATAATCACTAAATATGAATCCCCTTAAATCACATACACACTTACATGTTGCTATAATCATAGCCCTCTAAATATTTATCTAACATGTAAGCTCACTATAGATGTATATTTGTAAATCAATAGGTTGCACATATCAGTAGCACTCCTACATGCATAAACCTTTGAACATCTCATTCAATTATGAATCCCTTAAAATAGGGTACATGAAAATATATTGATTTGTGTATGAAAAAGAAGCATGGAACTAAACTAAAACAATGAAGTAAAAAAAGATTTATGAAAATAAATGATTGAATCCTAAGCCAATTGATAGAGATATGGGGAAGAACATTGGTCGGGGAGTGAAAGCAAGTGAGAACCTAGAACTAGAACCATGAGGTTTTAGGTTCCAAGTTCCACCTAGGTTCTAGGATCCAAGGAGGTACAATGGGTTGGGAGTTAGGAGTTGGGAGAGAAAGAAAACTTAGAATTGAAACCTTGAGGTTCCAAGTTCCAAGTTTTGAGAACTGGGGAAGAATAAAAAATTGAGAGTTGAGAGAAGAAGCGGACCTAGAACTGGAACCTTAAGGTTCTAGGTTCTAGGTTCCTTCTAGATTGTGTGATCTAGGGAAGAACAACAAAGCGAGAAGTGAGAACAAAAGTAGACCTAGAACTAGAACCTTATGGATCCAAGCTTATGTTGGGGCCCAGCTTCCAAGGAGGTGTGTTAGGATAGGATTCAGGAGTGGAAACAAACTTAAAACCAAAACCTTAAGGTTCTAAGTTATAGGTTCCTTTTAGGTTATGATATTCAAGGAAGAACAATGGAGGGAGGAGTGGGAGAAAAAGTGGACCTAGACCAAGAACCTTACAATTCTAGGTTCCTATAAGGGCTTGAATTCTAAGGAGGAACAACATAAACATAATTGGACCTAGAAACAAAACCTTAAGGTTCCATGTTCCTATTAGGGCTTGAATTTCGAGAAGGTTCCAAGTTCCTAGCAAGGCATGAGGCCTAGCAAGCACCAAAGGAAAAGAAAAACCAAGGGGCTTGATCAAAAATGCCAACTCCTCCAAAATTTAGCAATTCCCAACAAAAATCATCTCAGATAAAGAGAGTGATACATCAACAAGGACAAGGTCATGTGATTAGGGAAAATCTTCTTCTTTAGGCTTTAGAAAACCTAGTGGGGCATTCCCTTAATGCCTTAAGATAGAACAACAATCAAAACATTGATTTGACCATCATTCCCTAATGGCAATCAAGGACAAGCCTACTAGGCCCCATTAACATTAATTACAAATAAACATGTAAGTGTTCCTAAAATATAACAAGTTATAATCACTAAAGATTAATCCCCTTAAATTACATACACACTTACATCTTGCAATCTCATCATCATAGCCCTCTAAATATTAATCTAACATGAGCTCACTATAGATGTATATTTATAAAGCAATAGGTTGCATAGATCAGTAGCACTCCTACATGGACAAACCTTTGAACATCTCATTCTATTATGAATCCCTTAAAATAGGGCACACAAAATAATATTGATTTGTTTATTCAAAAGAAGCATGGAACTAAACTAAAACAATGAAGTAAGAAAAGATTTATGAAAATAAATGATTGAATCCTAAGCCAATTGATAGAGATCTAGGGAAAAACATTGGTTGAGGAATGAAAGAAAGTGAGAACCTAAAACTAGAACCATGAGGTTTTAGGTTCCAAGTTCCACCTAGGTTCTAGGATCCAAGTAGGTACAATGGGTTGGGAGTTAGGAGTTGGGAGAGAATTTGTAGACTTAGAACTGAAACCTTGAGGTTTCAGGTTCCAAGTTTTGAGAACTGAGGAAGAACAACAAACCAAGAGTTTAGAGAAGAAGTAGACCTATAACTGGAACCTTAAGGTTCTAAGTTTTAGGTTCCTTCTAGATTTTGTGATCTAGGGAAGAACAACAAAGTGAAGAGTGAGAACAAAAGTAGACCTAGAACTAGAACCTTATGGATCCAAGCTTATGTTGGGGCCCAGCTTCCAAGGAGGAGCATTAGGTTGGGATTCAGGAGTGGAAAAAAACTTAAAACCAAAACCTTAAGGTTCCAGGTTATGTGATTCAAGGAAGAACAATGGAGAGAGGAATGGGAGCAAAAGTGAACCTAGACTAGGAACCTTATGATTCTAGGTTCCTATAAGGGCTCGACTTCTAAGGAGGAACAACATAAACATAATTGGACCTAGAAATGAAACCTTAAGGTTCCATGTTCCTATTAGGGCTTGAATTTTTAGAAGGTTCCAAGTTCCCAACAAGGCATGAGGCCTAACAAGCACCAAAGGAAAAGAACAACCAAGGGGCTTGATAAAAAAATTCCAATTCCAAAATTTAGCAATTCCCAACAAAAAACATCTTAGATAAAGAGAGTAATACATCAATAAGGACAAGGTCATGTGATTAGGGAAAATATTCTTCTTTATGCTCTAGAAAACCTAGTGAGGCATTCCCTTAAGGCCTTAAGATAGAACAACAATCAAAACATGGATTTGACTACCATGCCCTAATGGTAATCAAGGACAAGCCTACTAGGCCTCATTAACATTAATTACAAATAAACATGTAAGTGTGCCTAAAATATAACATGTTATAATCACTAAAGATGAATCCCTTAAATTATATACAGGCTTACATCTTGCAATCTCATCATCATAGCCCTCTAAATATTTATCTAGCACGAGCTCACTATAGATGTATATTTATAAAGCAATAGGTTGCACAAATCAGTAGCACTCCTACATGCACAAACCTTTGAACATCTCATTCAATTATGAATCCCTTAAAATAGGGCACATGAAATAATATTGATTTGTGTATGCATAAGAAGCATGGAACTAAACTAAAACGATGAAGTAAGAAAAGATTTATGAAAATAAATGATTGAATCCTAAGCCAATTGATAGATGCCTGCTCCAATGGGTGAAAAAGTCGAATGTAAGACAAAAATATGACCATTGAGCTGCAAGAAAATTAAAAATAATAAGGAAACATTGTATATCTCAATAACACCCCACATGCATCAAAGAAAGATCATTAAAAAAAGGTTTTGTAATGCATTATAATGTAGGAAAGCAAATGTAGCAAGAAATAACTAGCAACTAGGTTTGAAGATTCCCTTGAGATATTACTGTGTGCAAGTTTTTCTACTCCTAATATGCAAAACAAACTAAGAAATGCAAAGTAAAGAACACTAGACCACTTCAAGATTAGCCTAAGTTGAACACAAATAAAAGAAAGATAAAAAAAAGTGATTATACCTTTTATTTGTGTTGACCCCTTGGTTGGCCCTTGATTGAAGCTTGGTTGTGTGCTCCTTTGATGGCAATGTGATGAAAAATGGATGTAAGGTGGTTAATATGCAATGGAAGATGCAAATGATGAAGGTGGGTATGTGACAAAGTGACCAAGATGGATGCAAGAGGATGAGAGCTAAGTATGCAAGTTCTTGAATGCAAAAGATGTGCTTGATGATGGCTTGAGAGATTGAGTGTGCTAAAAATTCCTAAGGTCCATGAATGAATGAGAAAGGGGGCTATTTATATAAGAAATTGAATGGTCAGGATTGAGCCACCATGGCCAAGATGGAGGGCTATGGTGAGTTGAGGACTCACAAGCCCTCACATCTTTCCATGTGGAGAATGAAGTGTCCAAAGGACATGGTGAGATGGAAAGGGTACAAATGATGTGGAGGAAGCACAAGTGATGTGGAAGAAGGACAAGTACTTTGAAATTTCCTTGGGAGGAGAGAAGATTTCCTCAAAAAGGAAATTCTTGTTCCTATATGAGAGGAAAGTGACATATGAGGAATTTTAGTATTCCTCATAAATCTCCATGGGGAAGAGAAAAGTGGTTGGGGAAATAAATATGAATTTTAAATTCATGTGAGGAGCACCTTGTGGATAAGACAAGGTTCTTATGAAGGAGGCTAAAAATTACTTTGTGGATAAGACAAAGCCCTTATAATAGAAGGTTCATAACCCATGTGACTAATGTGACCTCTCAATGATCACATGGGGAAGAGGATATTCCTTGGAGGAATAAAAGTGAATTTTAAATTCACATGGGAAAGACAAAAATGAATTAAAAATTCCTTGGGGAATGAGAGAGTTGACCAAGATGTTGATTGGACCAGCTAATCAGTGATTAGAAGACAGTTAGTGGCTAATGAAAATTAGGAGCCAACTTGATTTGGAGGATGTGACACATCCTAATCAAGGATTAGACATGTGCACATCCCTAATGAAGGGATTAGGAGGTGGATTAAGATTAAGGAAAAGTGATGGAGGATGTGACATGTGAGGGATTAAATAAATGTATTATTTATTTAATTCTTTTGAGGAAAAAAGGGAATAAAGGGATAAGGTATTTAATTATTAACTAAATACCTTAGAGATATAGAAGAATTTAAGGATATTAATTAAATAATAGCAATATTACTTAATTAATGCAAACAAGGGGATGTTTAGACGAAAAGGGATAAATTTGGACAAATGGAAGTGTCCAAATTTGGATATCTACATTTTTCCCCTCTTTGAGATGGTGTTACGAAGTAGCATCATTTCAAAGAATATTAAAACATAGAACCTGGAAGGAGATGGCTAGATTGAGAAAGATACCCCAGTCATCAAAGGAGTGACTAGGAAGAAAGATGATGGGGTGAAGATGAAAGATTAGGGAATGAAGATGCCCCTTCGAGAGGATATGCGGGTTCAAGAGAACATGGGTGTTCTCTCAAAATGGATGAGATGATGAAAGGGTATATGAGGAAGATGTTGCAAAGTGATGGATAAGAGAGAATGATAAAAGATAGGATATGGATGAAGCACAAATGGATTTAGGGACAAAGGTGATGTTTCCTCAGTCAACCTACAAGCCAAAGTGGGTTGATGATGGATGGAGTGTTGTCAATAAGGGAATGATATGTCCTGAAACAACACAAGGATAGGGAAGGATACATCCCAATAAGTGTTGTTGATGAGGGAAGGATACATCCCAAAACAACACCAAAGGATTGGGAAGGATACATCCCGATGATGATGATGAAAGTGTTGTTGAGGAGGGAAGGATACATCCCGAAACAACACCAAAGGGATAGGGAGGGATATCCCAATGATGATGATGATGATGATGAAAGTGTTGTCGATGAGGGGAGGATATATCCCGAAACAACATGAGGATAAGGAAGGATACATCCTGATGATGATGATGAAAGTGTTGTTGATGAGGGAAGGATACATCCCAAAACAACACCAAGCATAGCAAAGGATACATCCCAAGGATGATGATGATGATGATGATTGGATCAAGGCTTGTAGCAAGGCTAGGAACAAGACCAAGGATGTGATTGAATTGATGAGGATTGGATTGAGATGTGAGATGAATGAAAGGGATGAAAATGATGGAGGAAAAGATGCTTAGAATAACCAATCTATATTATTCTAAGAAGATGGAAGAGATGATGATAATAGATTGGATGGATAGAGGAGGTAGAGTGATGAAGGTTGAATGGATGGGGGGTGATTTTGATAGATGAGAGGATGGGGGATGGGGAGATGAATTTTTGCACAACCAAAATCATAGGTAATGGGTTGGGTAGGGAAGGGATGGAGGATACATGCAATGCAATGGAATGGGAGATGAAATGTAATTTGCCATTTTCGAAGCACTGATTCTTTCTATAGCATAAGACACCAAACGCCAGGGTATGTAAACCAAGGTGGATTAGTGTCTAATGCGTAAAACAAACACAATAGAAAAGAAGGCTATCCGAACACCCCAAAGTCGCGAAGACCTTGGTCAGGCCAAGCATTGGGATAACCACAAGCATAAAAGGATGCCCCAGTGTAACACAAGATCTTAGGGATCTTGGTAGGTACTACGTGGGACAACCCAAAAGATAGCAACAAAGCAAAAAGATCAAGATATGTCCCTAGGTTAACCGATCAAAACACACCATAATATGATAGATTATGGTGATCTTGACAAGTTGTGATAGGGAGCTCAAATGATAAATAAAAACCAAAAGTATCAAAAGATCGCAATCAATTTCAAACATTCTTTTCCATAGGATCAAGGGGATGGATGGGATTGATGAGGTCTGTTAGGAAGGATGCATCCTATTGAGACCTAAGATGGACATTAAACTAAAAGATCGGTATGACGCAGGATACTCAAAGCTGATTGGATCTCATGATACGAGTGGATCTCATTTGTGAAGAACTAGCTAGATAAGGACATACTTGATGACACAACACATGACGCGAGATACAAGACACAAGACTGACACACCCTAAAGACCTAGGGGCTCAGGGGCCGATCAAAGATTAGCCTTGCCTATGTGAAAGCACAGAGCCCTCATAGTTCGATAAAAGGCTGACAAATGACCATGGATAAAAGCAGAAAGAGGATGATGGATACCTCAATGGATGACAAAGACAGGACAGAAAAAAGAAGCCCTGGGGGCAGATCAAATGATTGAACTTTCCTACGTGAAAGCACAGGGGCAATGTAGTTCGACAAAAACCGGCGACCGACCATGGATAAAGGATGATGAGATGACCATGATAAGTGGATAAAATGATGGGATTGATATGATGAGATAAGATAGATCTAGTGGATTGGATAGGATAATGGTGATCAAACAAAGCGCAGGGATGGGATAGTCATCAAAATGAATTGGGAGGATGATGCGATGGAGAGATTAGTGATGAGAAATAATAGGAGATTGGAAAGATGCGCAAAAGAAGTAAGAGTGATGACGATGAGATAGATGGAATTGGATTGCATGAGGGGAATCCTATAGCTACATACCAATGACAATGGATTATGAGATGGGAGGAGGATAAAGATGAAGGGATGGATAGACAAAAATAGGAAGATAAGGATGGGAATATGGAGGGGATTGCCATGATGGATTGATAAAGGGATACAGATTTGGATGGGGAAAAGGTTACTGGATGGATAGATGGAAAGGTAAGGATTTGGAAGACAAAAGGTATTGTGATGATGGATGGATAGAGGGATAAGGGTGAGGAGATGGAGGGGATTGTTTATATGGATAGGAAGATAAGGATGGAGAGATGGAATTGATTGCTTGGAGGGATAGGAAGATAAGGATGGGGAAATGAAAAGGATTGTTTGGATTGGTAAAGAGATAAGGATGGGGAGATGACAGGGATGACATGAGGGATGAATGATGTCTCCCAGGACTATATCACAAAGGAAGATAGATTCCCCCACTCTAGATATGTCATGTATGATGAGGCATGAGGGATGGAAGATAGAAGGATAGGTAAATAAAAGAGTGAGATGGACATAGGTAGGATGCATGTATAAGGAAGGGAGAGTGATGGTAGCATGACGAGTGGACAAGGAAGGTAGATGGATGTGGATAAGGATTGGGATAGTGTGTAGGTAAAGGGGGATGTATGCCAAAAGGTCTCCAAAGCATGAATATATGTTTTCCCCTATCTAAGATCACAAGGAGGATGGAGGGATTGGGATAAATGGAACATGACAGGTAGGCTGTGGAACATATGTTGGATGGAGGAGATGGGTGAAGGGGATGTCATTGCCCCCAAGTGTGGAAGTAAGCTGGATGGGGGGAGTTACGCATGATGCCTTTTTTCCAGGTTTTCATCATGGTACTTATCCAAGGCACTTGTTTTCCAATTTTTTACCATTGGACGAATTATTTAACTTTACTCTTTTTTCTTTTTTTTTATTTCTTTTGTTTTTTACTTTTTTGGAATTTTTTGGATTTTTTTGGATAGAATGTGGATGGAGATGGATAAGGATAGAGATGTGGATAAGTGGATTTAGAAGACATGTGATAAGGAGGTGGATGAAGGACTCAAGCATCAAGTTCCATATGAGGTATTAAGAGCCCATGTGTGAAGTGACTATTTGATGTTGGTACAACCTTATTAGGATAAATGGATTATGCAAGAGAATGGATTAGAGGGATTTGATGGGGGATATATTTGGGATAATGGATGGGATGTTGGAAATTCTATGGATGGAATGATGGGGTGGATGTGTTCAAGACCAACATTGGCACATATGGTGGTGGATGTAAAAGGAGAGAAGGATTCATGGACGGAGAATTTGGGGATAATGGAGGAGATGGGATAGTGAATTTTGGGACATAAGGACCTAAAATAGATTTAGGGGATGGTGGATGAAAATGATTAGATTTTGGATTAGCAACTTTGGATGTTGTTACAAATTTTTCATTTGAAGGTATTGTATCTTTTTTCTTTGGGATCCACATGGTTCTGATTTTTGCTTTGGTGGGCCTTTGAGGCCTACGGATTTGATTTGGATTTTGGATTTGATTTTTCTTTTCTCCACCATGTCTTTGAGAGGGGACATGGGGAGTTTTAGATTCATGTGGATGTGTAGATTCATTCATTTTTACTTTGGCATCCAAAGTGCTTTTAGTAGCAATGTGATGGGTATGATGAGATGGGTGGTGTGGATGAAACATGAATGGAGTGATGGAGGTAGGATTTTGAGGATGATGTGTGGATGGAGGATGTGTAGATACGTTCCTTTGTTGATCCTGATTTGGGAACATGAGAATGGGATGTTCATGATGGGTGACATGAATGGGTGATGGATGGATGAAAGGATGAATAGGACGAGATGGAGGGGTGATTTTGGGATATAAGGGCCCAAAATAGACGTAGTATGCGGGGGATGTGTGATGGTGGGTGCAGGGACATAAGGGACCAAAATGGATGGAGGAGATGAAGGATGGGAGATGGTGGATGGAGGGATGTAAGGAGCCAAAATGGATGGAGCAGATGAAAAAGGAATGTGGATGGTTGTTTTGAGGCGATATGATGGAGGAGGGGGGATGGCGGTAAATGATCTGGCAGAGTGATGGGAAGAGCCTATATTTCTTTTGAAAGAGGCTCGTTGAGGACGTATAGAGGTTGTACCAACATTTTTAGATTGTGAGTCTTGAGAGATATGTCATAGACCTTGTGTATAGAATTATTCTTTTACCTTGATGGGCTCTAAAATACCTTGCTCATGAAGGCCTAAACCTTTTCCTTGATAGTTCATGTTCTTGAGCATTCGATCCATGATACAATTTGTGTTATTCTGGAAGAATGATGCAAGTCCATTATTAGGTGGAGGATGATGGGTGGTATATATGCTTTGTTTTTCTTTTGCAAGGAGACCACCATGGAATAATGTGAGAGTACCAAGGGGATATAAAAGCGGTGAGGGGATAGTAGGTTTAGGTGATGATGGAGGATCATGAGATGGAGATGATGGGATAGCAACATCTGGATGGGTGGTATCAAGAGAGGGATTAGGTGATATGATAGGATCTAGATTTGTGGCAGTAGGTGATAAGGGATCATGCGATGGAGTAATCGGATCTTGAATATCAAGAGGATCATGGGATGGAATGAATGGGGGATTGTGATCTTGAGATGGACTAGATGGGATGACAGGATCTTGATGTGGAGAAGGGGATATGTTGGTATGCTTTGGATCGGGCTCTTGGCATGATTCATCTCGTGTGGGTGGCATGATGATGGAGTCTTGGAGGGACTCTTCAAGTGGGGAAGATGGAAGGATAGAGGGTTCAAGGCATTCATGGGAATGGATTTCAGTGATACTGGGAGTGGGAGAAGTGGATTGAATTTGTGTGTCTTCATTGTATTGGGTGGATCTAGGTGTAGGAGTAGATTGAATTTGGTTATCTTTGATGGGATCAGCAGATCTCAGAGTAGGAGATGGGGAATCAATGGATTTGGTGGGTTTGATGATTTTAGCGGTTTGAGTGGTGCTAGGGGTGGTAACATCAATGATAGGTGTGGTGCGGAGAAGGGTCTCATCACTAGTGATCGTAGATGATGGATTGGGATAGCATAGTTCCATGATTGCAATGTGTGGAGTGGGGGATTTCTTCTTTGTCATAAGTCCTTGGAGAACTTCTGGGGTGAGAATGGTGCATACTCTAGGTTTAGCTGGGGTGACAGGGATAGACAAAGGATTAAAGATTGGTGGAGGACAGGTATTATGGATTGGTGGACTAGGATTGGATGGAGGAATGGGATTGGATGGGAGACTAATAGTAGATGGAGGATTAGGATTGGAGGGGGGGTTGGGATTAGATGGAGGGTTAAGGTAAGAATATTGTGATAACAAACTAGAATAGGAAGCCGCGGGTGGTTGGTTTATGTTGGAGGAAGTAGATGAGGAATTAAGATAGGAATATTAGGATGGTGGATTAGGATAGGAAGATGTGGATATTGGATTAGGGTAGGTTGATGGGGGTGTAGGATTAAGATAAGGTGTGGACGTAGGATTAGAATGGGTAAACTGGTAAGGAGGATTAGGATAGGGGGACATGGATGGGGAATTGTAATAGGAGTATTGGGATGGTAGATTAGGATAGGAAGATGTGGAGGATAGATTGGGATAAGAGGATGTGGGTGGTAGATAATAAAATGATGTAGAGGAAGGATATGATGGAGATGTAGGCGAGGATGATAATGGATATCCCTTGTCAAAGGTAGTATAAGGAGCGTTATTAGGTGTGGATGGAGACGTAATGAGATATCTCGGAGAGGTGATTGTATTTTGGATGACACTTGGGGAAAGCTTGCTAGCAATGATAGCATCAAGGGGATCTATGGCATATACATCTTGATCAACAAGACTTTCATTATCGTTGTCAATGTAATTAGGATTCCCCTTGACTACTATTGATGGAGGATAAGGATTCATGACATCAGATTGGATGGGTACGGGTTGGACAATGAAAGGATAAAGAGACGGATTGGAAGAAGATGGAGGAATGGATCCTAAGATTTTGATATTAAAAAATCTTGGATGTAGATGGATAGGAGCTCAGATTGGGATTGGATTAAAGCTCAAATTCAGATGATTGGATGATGCAAGGGGATTGATTCTAAACCTAGTTCAATGGTTTTAACTAGGTGACATAAGACGCTAACAATCAGATTTTACCAGATTTGGCAGTTTTCAAAAATTGTCAAATTTTGCCATTTTAGGAAACTTCACATGCATATATTTGAGAGTCCAATTTTTTTCCAAAAGCTTCCAAAAACTAATATAGGATTAATTTCCAACTAACATCCTAGATCTGAAACATGGGTTCTAAGTTATTAACAAAAATGACTTCAAAAATTGAAGAAAAAAAAAACTAAATTATCGTTTTGAGGGTCAATATGAAAATTTCAAGCCCCAAAAATGTGTTGAAATGGGGGCCAACCGACTAAGGTTCTATTGATAATCCACATGCCACCTCATAATGCAACCACTCGTAAAATTTCAGCCCAAATGGACACCCGAGTCAAAAGTTATGGCCTCTGGAAGTTTCTGCATCAAAATCAAAACCCCTGAAACGAAGTCTAGGTGATTGGGATGGATGATTTGATGATGGATATGGACTCTAATGATGTTATAAGATGCACCTATGTGATTTGGTTGATGAAACGATTACTTTTGGGAAGTGTTGATCAACAGACACAATGACGATGGGAAGACGGATGGAGGTCTGCCTTTGGGAAAATTTGCCTATCCACTGGGCCTGGTTGCCTATTCATTGGGCCTGGTCGCCTATTGGAAGGCCTAGTCACCTATTGGTGGGCTTGGTCACCTATTGGTGGTCCTAGTTTCCTATTGGAGGGATTTTTCACCCCTCTGCAGGGCAGGGTCGCCTATCTGGTGTTTGGACTTCTCTAAATCAAAAAAGGGGTCAAACAGTCTATCAGAACGGGCAAACGAGCATGACAAATGGTGAAATGGACTTACTAGGTGATGAAACGGGTTCCCCCAATGGAGAAATGAGATCCCTAAATGATGACATGGGTTCCCCGAACGATAAAACGAGTTCCCCAAACAGTGAAACGGGTTCCCTGAACGACAAAACGAGTTCCCCGAACGGTGAAACAGGTTCCCCGAACGACAAAACGAGTTCCCCGAACGATGAGACGGGTTCCTTGGATGATGACATGGGTTCCCCAAACAATTACACAGGTTCCCCGGATGGTAAAAAAAGTTCCCCAAATAGTGAAACGGGTTCCCCAAATGACACAACTGGTTCCCCAAACAATGAATGAATTCTCTAAATGGACTATCGGGTTCACGGAACAAGGGAACAAACTCACAGATGTACAGAATGAGGGAAATAATTGGAAGAACGACCAAATGGGAGGCAAGAACGACCATTTAAGATGCAAAAACACCTATTTGGGCGTGGTCACCCCTCCTAGGGCGTGGCCGCCCCTGGACTAGGCCTGGTCACCCCTGGACTTGGCCTGGTCACCCCTCTGAGTGAAAGATGAACAATTTTGACTCAAACAGATTGGAAAATGACTGAGACAGAGGGCAGGGTCACCCCTCTTGAGGTCAGGGTCACCCCTGTTCATAGAACTAAACTTGACTTAGGCAAAATGGCTATGGAAAAAGACAAAAAACACTGCAAACAGCAAGCAAAAGGCAAGACTGACTTGACTAGTAAGATATGCACTAGTTTTTCACCAAAAAAATAGTTCAAGTAGCACAATCCTATGATTATTATGAGGGGTATGGCCAACACAGTCCTCTAACTAAGCTAAACAAGGCAATCTAGGGATTCCTCAATATACGCTCGATATGTCAAGCACAACTATGAACACCAGCCCATCACAAGCATGATTCGAGAACCCCAATGAGATACTGAAGGCTCGGACCAACTCTTCATGTCTATCTAGGTATCACCCTAGATTCGACACTCCGCCAAACACGACGTGACTAGATTGGGGTATAGCTTTGGCCTCCCCCCTTTATATACCCTACCAGTTCATGTGGTTGGAATCGTCCCTTGGGGTGATGAAATCCCCAAGCAAGTCCCACTAAGAAGAGAACGCTAACCATTTTTGGCTACTCCCCAGGCTCACACAAAGTGCAAGGGGAAATCTTGAACGATGTAACACCCCCTTAGGTAACACAAAGGACTTAAGTAAGCTACGATTTCTCTTCACCCAAAATCACCAAATGGCACAAGGGGATTGGATACGTCAATAGCTTACTTACAAACAAAACACACAATGTATTGACTCTACTACATAGACTATGTGCCTAATTAGTGTGAAAATGAAAGCAAACAACTAACTAAATGCCTTGGTCCTTTCGTCTTGCAACAAATGCATTAGTAGTTTCAACCTCTGTTCTTCGTCAAGCGTGAAATAACTGCACAAACGTTAGTAAAAACCTTCACAATCACCAACAAAATGAGTTAGGGGGTTAGTATTAATCAAAACGATAGAAAACGGGCCCCAAAAATGACTTCAAACACTATTTTGACCTCAAACAGCTTCGTTTGGGTAGGATTGCCCCTATTCAGGGCCTGGCCACCCCTTTGTAGGGCCTAGTCACCTCTGTTGCCAAAACAGAGAGTGAAACTTATTGTTTTGTCCCAGAAAGGCGTATGTGTTTGGGCGGGGTCACCCCTCTACAGGTCCTGGTTGCCCCTGTTGCCAAAATAGAGAGTGAAACTAATTGTATTGTCTCAGACAGGCATCTATTTCAAGTCCTAATTGCCCCTCTATAGGTCCTGGTCACCCCTCTACAAGGCCTAGTTGCCCCTCTGTGTCACCTGAACCTACAAAATATGAAAAAAATAGCAAATGTGAGTAAAAGGACCCATTTGTGGGTCCCACCAGGTGTTTCAAAAATGTGTGCAAGTGTTTTTTACTTCTAAATATGCAATATAAACTAAAAATGCAATGTAAAGAACACAAGACCACCTCAAGATTAGCATAAGTTGAACACAAACAAAAGAACAATAAAACACTAATTATACATTTACTTGTGTTGATCTCCTTGGTTGGCCCTTGATTGAAGCTTGGATGTGTGCTCCCTTGATAGAAATGTGATGAAAAATGGATGCAAGGTGGTTAATATGCAATGGAAGATGCAAATGATGAAGGTGGGTATGTGACAAAGTGAGCAAGATGGATGCAAGAGGATGAGAGCTAAGTATGCAAGTTCTTGAATGCAAAAGATGTGCTTGATGATGGCTTGAGAGCTTGAGTGTGCTAAAAATACCTAAGGTCCATGAATGAATGAGAAGGGGGGCTATTTATAGAAGAAATTGAATTCTCTAGAGAATTCAACGATCAGGATTGAGCCACCATGGCCAAGATGGAGGGCTATGGTGAGTTGAGGACTCACAAGCCCTCACATCTTGCCATGTGGAGAATGAAATGTTCAAAGGACATGGTGAGATGGAAAGGGTACAAATGATGTGGAGGAAGCACAAGTGATGTGGAAGAAGGACAAGTACTTTGAAATTACCTTGGGAGGGGAGAAGATTTCCTCAAAAAGGAACTTCTTGTTCCTATATGAGAGGAAAGTGACATATGAGGAATTTTAGTATTCCTCATAAATCTCCATGGGGAAGAGAAAAGTGGTTGGGGAAATAAATATGAATTTTAAATTCATGTGAGGAGCACCTTGTGGATAAGACAAGGTTCTTATGAAGGAGGCTGAAAATTACTTTGTGGATAAGACAAAGTCCTTATAATAGAAGGTTCCTAACCCATGTGACTAATGTGACCTCTCAATGATCACATGGGGAAGAGGATATTCCTTGGAGGAATAAAAGTGAATTTTAAATTCACATGGGAAAAAAAAAGGAATTAAAAATTCCTTGGGGAATGAAAGAGTTGACCAAGATGTTGATTGGACTAGCTAATCAGTGATTAGAAGACAGTTAGTGGCTAATGAAGATTATGAGCCAACTTGCAAAAGTTGGAGGATGTGACACATCCTAATCAAGGATTAGATATGTGCACATCCCTAATGATGGGATTAGGAGGTGGATTAAGATTAAGGAAAAGTGATGGAGAATGTGACATGTGGGGGATTAAATAAATTTATTATTTATTTAATTCTTTTGAGGAAAAAGGGGAATAAAGGGATAAGGTATTTAATTATTAACTAAATACCTTAGGGATTTAGAAGAATTTAAGGATATTAATTAAATAATAGCAATATTACTTAATTAATGCAAACAAAGGGATGTTTAGAAGAAAAGGGACAAATTTGGACAAATGGAAGTGTCCAAATTTGGATGTCTACAATTACATTTCATGAAAATATATGATCACACACAACTCCCTAGTGTGACTACACATTCCTACAACTCATATAAACATAATCTTTCTTTTATGGCGTTATAACTACACTTCATTTGATACCCTATAATACATTTTTAGCAATAAGGTAAGGAATTGGCTAAGAGAGCATCCCTTATCGCTTCTTACAAACATGTGTATATAGCATAGCATTCAATCTTGATCCTTGGGTAGGAATACATGTGTACATTTTTAGGTGGCCCATGTCTATTGCATCATCTTCATGTGGTCATGCACTTGAAACCATGCTCCTTGCATCAATAACCATATGCCTTTGTACACAAACCATGTCTTAAAGGTGTCCACAAGTATTGAGGGGCATGTGAAAATCTTTCCCTATTTGATTGCAACCATTTAAGACCATTACATGTGTACATTTTTAGGTGGCCCATGTCTATTGCATCATCGTCATGTGGCCGTGCACTTGAAACCATGCTCCTTGCATCAATAACCATATGCCTTTGTACACAAACCATGTCTTAAAGGTGTCCACAAGTATTAAGGGGCATGTGAAAATCTTTCCCTATATGATTGCAACCATTTAAGACCATTAATGGCATCCTAGGTTGTGCAAGGAGGTAGGTAGGTTTTTTCATTTGAATTGTAAGGTTCTAGGAATTTGCATGCTAAATGAGTGAGAAAACAAAAAGAATCTTGAAAGCTCAATATATAAGTATTCAAGGATATGAATGAGTGACATGCAAGGAAAAGAAACCTTGAAATGATATGCAAATAAATGAAACCCCAAAATCTCAAAATGAAAGGAAATAGGAAAAGGAGACTTGGAAGAATTAACATGCTAAGAAGGGAAACCCTAAAATGGTATGTTAGAGAGGAAAACCCTAAAATAGTTAATGTTGAGAAGGGAAACCCAAAATCGGGGAAACAATGGGAAAAGGAGAACTTTGAGGAATGGCATGCTAATAAGGGGATTCCCAAAACCCCAAAATTAAGTGAAATGAGAGAAGAAGACTTGGAAGGAATGACATACTAGTAAATAGATGCCCAAAATTATAAAATCGAGGAAATGGAGGGGGAAGGGGAACTTTAAGAAATGGCATTGCAATTAAGGGATTCCTGAAATCCCAAAATTAAGTGAAATGGGGAAATCAAAATTGTAAGGAATGGCATTGCCAATGAGGAGATTCTTAAAACCCTAAAATTAGAGAAATGAGGGGAAAAGGGAAACTTTGCAGAATGGCATGTCGATAAAAGGATTCCTAAAATCCCAAAATCCAACCCAAGGTTAGAAATGATCTAAACACCCTCACTTAAGAAAAAAATGAAATTTTGAACCCAAAAATAATCTAAGGGAACCTCAAAAAGGGAAAGATTCAAAATATTTAAGGTTTAAGATTCACCAACGTCTGACAAATAGATCAAGGCAACAAATATGACACAAGACCTGGGGAAAAAATTACCATTCTATGGCCAATTACTAGTTAGGTGAAAAATATTTTTTTGCCACCATTCATAGGCACTAGGCTTTTGAGACCCCTCCAAAATGTAAGCCCTTTTTAATATTAAAATTCTTTCTTAATCAAAAATAAGATGAAGAAAAGGCAATATCACAAGTGACGTGGACAACCATGGAAAGAAAATTCATCAAAGAAAAAATTATGGAGATTAAACAAGCATGTCTTATAATGAGGTAATTTATTTTGCAACCACAAATGTTTCTTTTCAAAAAAATTGGTGCATCAATCACTAGGGGAGAGGGGCCCATAGTGGAGCACCCTAACTTCACATTTCTCAAAATCCTATGTGAAAATTTCAAATCACTTCCAATTTTGTACAACAATTTATTTGGAAACTCACATGCTTCTATATTTTGTTTTAGGGCCACATCATCAAATATGATGCCACATCAACATGTTTTTTGTTGAGGTATCCAAAAAGGCCCAAAAAAAAAGTGAGACCGATAGTGGTGCACTAAGTCATGTTTTATTGGTGCACTAATGTGGCATCACATGATTTGTCAGTTTATGTACTTTATGGATAAAAAGTGTTTTACAATTGGATATTAAGGTGCTCCACTATGGGGCCCACTAAAAACTATTTATATCCCCACTATTGGACCCTGCTCCACTATGGGCCCCTCTCCCCTAATCGCTACACTTTTAATTTAATATTTAATGGAAAATAGACTTGTAAACCCATTTGGGTACTCGACTTTGAGATAAATTTCATATGTATATCAACTCATCTATTGCAGTTCACAAAGTTAATATGCAAAGCATTCAAACATGTACGAAACAATCTTACAATAGTATGGTCACATTGAATTAACAATAATGTCTTGCACCTGAAAGACACTAGCTATAGAAATTACTTCCATTTCCATGACCAACCAACGTATCATGGAGGATAAGTTATATTGTAAATTCAATAATTTCAAAACCTCCAAAGAAAAAAATAATTCCAAACAAAAAATGTATTGTAAAACCATTTGTTGTTATCAAATACTTACATGAGTGCATTTCATTTGACGTGATTTCATTCCAATTGGTTTCAATATGTAAAATGAAAAATCAAAACTGGTTGCTATGCTTGTCCCAAAAACTAAGAGCAAAAATATCCATATATTCTTAGGATTCGACATGAAATGTGTGTATCATTTATGGCATCTCCAAAAGGTCTTCATAAATTGCATAACAAATAATGAAGCTTCTTTGACGGATCCCCATACCCTTTGAAAAATATTTTCTTAGAGTTCATTTATAGTGAGCTAAAAAGTACATAACTGCAAAATACATCTTATCAAATTGGGTCTGAATCATGTGGGACAACTGATGCTAATAATCTACTCACCAGTCAGCTTTAAGTGGCTCTAGGAAAATTCATCGTCAGCAATTCATCGTGGGAAATTCACCATCTACAATTCACCGTTGGAAATTCACGATCATGACAAATTTATCTCATGGAAAATTCACCAACAACAATTAATTTTCCAACAGTGAATTTGCCTGAAATCCTTTGTTAGTGTTTGTATTTTATCACAATTATATGTCATGACTTTTTAATTCATTAACTATGTTGTTTACTAAATTATGCTTGCAAAAATCATTGCTTTTGAGATTTTTGCAAGTCAGTTGACACTTGATGTACAGCTAATATGTGTTATTTTCTTCTAAAACCATTGACTGGTTCCCATGCATCATCTTGTTAGCAATACCTGAAGTAGGTAATTTACATGGGCAGTATTAATTTAATTATTTTCCTAAGAAAAAGAAAGAATTAACTCACATGAACACATTTTTACTTCCATAAATAATCAAAGCTAATCTTTACTGCTTGCATCAATTGTAGCAATACCGAAAAGTTAAGGTGCCTGGTAAAATTGACTTACATCCCCATTCGATAAAATACATGGGCAATTAAATCTTGTTAAATATTCATACTGATATGTCTTCAAAGAAGAAAATATTACTTGGGGATATCCTAATTGTGTAAAGTGATAAGCATGTTGTTTATTTTGCGGAAGTATATATCTATCTAAACTAAAAGAGGGATAAAAATTTATTCAAACCAAAAAAGAGCAGTACAAAGCAAGGGCGTTACACAACCCTATCAATCTTCACTAATTGGTCCAAATTTTGTGACAAATCCGGGGGTAATTAGCCCCTATCCATAATATTCCAAACATGCAAATGACCAGAAGCCCATTTAGCCAAACAATCTGCAACCCCATTCCATTCACGTGGAATATGATAGAAAGAAATAGAATCAAAGGAAGCACACAGATTAAGAATTTGTTTTATAATAACATCCAAATGCCGACTAACATCCTCTAATTGTTTCCTCTTCAGCAAAGTCACAACCACCTGAGAATCTAATTCACAAATGATTTGTCTCCACCCGAGAGCACAACCACACTCCATAGCACATTAAATGGCAAGAGCCTCCATCACATTGTTAGTATACCAACCCTTATAAACAGAAAACATAAACTCAATCATCCTAGAACTAATCCGCCCAACACCTCCAATACCGGCATGGCCAGGATTTCCACGAGAAGAACCATCTGTGTTTATTTTCAACACCCCCTGAGGGGGAGGACACCAACACCCATCCCTATTTATCTTTCTAAGGGGATGACGACATCTATTTCTCCTAATCTGAGCAACCCCCCTATAAAGAGGAAGATTGAGACGAGTAAAAAAGGAAACATCTCCTAGATCCCCAACCTCAACCAAGTCACACTTAACTACAGTAGTTTCTCCCACCAAATGAAGAATCCTCCACCACAAGTGTTGGACAACCAGTTTCACATCTTGAAAAATCTTGTAATTCCTCTCTAGCTAGTATGCCAAATAATAAAAGTTGGTCCTAGAGGCCAAGCAACTTGAAGAAAAGAGGTCTTAACAGGGGCCTTCCCCCACTGAGCAAATAACTTCGCCAAAGAGGAGACATGCCAGCAAGCCTGGTCCCACACATCCCATCATAGGTGCCAAATCCTCCTAGAAAAGGAAAAATGGAAGAAGAGATGAGAGACATTCTCTTCACTTTTACCACACAAAACACACATCAAGGGACCCTAGAACCCTCTCTTGCACAAGTTATCCCAAGTAAGACACCGGTTCTGAACCACCAACCATAGAAAAAAGTTGCACTTGGGCCAAGAAGTGGAAGTATATATCTATCAATTATAGGTAGTCTTTTTAAATTCTACCATGACTATTTACATAGCATTATTGTTTAATACTATCAACACCTCTCTTAAACAAGTGGGACAGCCAGGGAAGCTTACAATGTTACAAAGAGGCAATTAAATTGTGCATCATGTCACAAACACCTATAGATTTTAGTCATGCAAAAGCATTACTCATATCAAACAAAGAAAGACTTTCCTTGTTTAGAGTTTGAATTATAGAAGCTTAGAGCTTGTTGGTTTCAGAAAGGTAAGAAATAATTAGTGGAATATAATTCCTTGGAAACATATATGGAAGGGTATTTTGAATCCGAACATATGCATCTAACCTGTTCTTTTATATATCTAAACTATGTCACAAGGTTTGAGTTCGAGTTTGTATTAATAAAGAAAAATAAATAAATAAAAACGTTATTAAATTTCTCTTATATAATAAATAATATATTCATTAAAGTATGAAAAAGATTAATTTAGAGAAATTGATTGAAAATTTTACATGAAATTTTGATGGTTGCACAGCAAGTTTGGAGGGCTTATGCAGGCTGCTGAGGAAGTGAGGCCGAGTGTGAGCTAGGGAAATTCTACCCTCAACTTGTCGCCCTCTCTTTGTATTTCTCGTTGTTTTCTATACTTTCCTTTGGCCCATGGGTGCAAAGGGGTTTTTGTTGGCTGTGTGGGGGTTTTTACTGCATTTTTTTGCTCTATTTGGATTGCATGTGCTGAAGGGGAGTCTTGGTGGTGCTGCAAGGTGAATTATATTACTGTGTCATAAATGAGATGCTCATTAGCCCCATCTTTGTGGAGGATGTTGAAGAGGTTGTTTTAAGATGAAGAAAGGGAAAGCCTCTAGTCCAAATGGTTTTCCAATAGAATTCTATCAGGAATTTTGAGACATCATTAAATATGATTTGTTGGATGTTGTAAAAGAATCTCATCACAACAAGTAGATGTTGAGGACTATGAATTCTACCTTCCTGGATCTTATCCCCAAGACAGAAGGGGCTAAGTCTCTAGATCTATTTAGGCCAATTGTCTTTTGTAATGTCCTCTATAAGATTATTTTCAAATTAATTGCAAAGAGACTCAAGTCATGGATAAGAAAATTATTTTGGAAGAGCAAGGGGGTTATGTAGCAAGTAGACAAATCTTGGATGGAATGGTCATTGTAGTTGAGGCCATTCATTTCATGGAGTTGTCTAAGGAAAAGGCCATGTTCACAAGCTTCACATGGCCAAAGCTTATGATAGGGTGAAATGGACTTTTCTTCAAGTTCTAGCCTTTGGTTTTGGGGAAGGAAGGATCAATTGGGTAATGAGTTGTGTTATGTCTACGTCATACTTTGTGTTATTTAATAGTGAGCCTATTGATCTTTTTGGGGCCTCAAGGGGTCTTCAGTAGGGGGATCCCTTGTCACCTTACCTCTTCACCATTATGGTTG
>VDFB02379711.1:257014789-257042525 GCA_007258455.2 Sequoia sempervirens | reverse complement strand
TAGTCATTGTTTATTGTGCACTTGACCTAGACTAAAATCCATGCACTTTGATCTGGAAGCAAGAGATTATCATAGAATGAAATTTTTAATGGAAATTGATACCTTCAGTGCAGATTAAAGGATGCACAGGAAGAATTGACACCAGGCAATAACTAGGAATATACGCAGTCTAAATTCTATTGGATACAAATAACGAATGGCCCAACCAAAATTAGATACATTAAAATCTAAATCGGGCTAAATTCCAACACCACCCCTACAATGCTAGATGAAAAAGTGGGTTGTATAAGGTATTATATGGGATGCAACTATTAGAGGTGTACTCAGTAGAAGCATAAAATATTTAGCCCAACAATGATCATCAATTAAAATTGGCTAGCAGAGTATCAATTTTCAAAGCAACATAAACTCATATAAATAAAGTCACCAAATCAAGCATACGCAGCTCATAGATAAACTAGGGAGTAAATAAAGCTATCAAATAAAGAAATCAAGAAAGAAGTGAATGCAAAAAACCATATAAGCATCAACACCCAACATAAAAAATAACAGTTTGAAGAGGAAGTTGTTGATTGGGGTTTTAAACAGAAATATTGGCTCAAGGGAAGATAAATTTGAAAGGAAGAGGAAAACATGCAAATAAGCACCTAAACACATGAAGGTCTAAGCAATCGGAACACACGCGCATTTCAGAGGTTGAGGAGTCAACTCATATTTTATTTTATTTATTTTTAAATGGGATTAGAACAACAAAGATCACATTTTCAAGCTACAACAACATACAAGAAATTCACTTTCATTAAACGGAAAACAATTTTCACAATAAACGAAATACAAACCAACCTGGATTCCAACACTACATAACGGAAGAATGATGCCAAGATCAAATGTCACATTCACAACATTCCACTTCTAAACAATTTAATAATGAACCACTTTTCCCAATTCAATATTTTCTTTCAAAACAATTCATAAAACGCAACCTATTCTACAAAAGAATTTTTTCAGACAAAGTTCTTTGTCCGAAAAACCAAAAATAAATGATGATAAATTCCCCCAAAAAACTTCCCAAAATGATAATTACTAACAACCCAGAAAGTCATTAGTTTTCAAAAGTAAAAATCGAGCAATATCCACTCAAAATGACAAGTTTCCATTCAGCAATTAGTTCAAATTCATGCATGTGTATGAACTCCACTTTTTCTATCTTTTAAATTGCTTTAACAACTTGTTCGAAATCACATCCAATTAACTATTTTATTTTAAATTATATTATTTTCCTCAGTTGCTTAATTAAATCTCAATGATAATAATAATTATTATCTTTATATTTAATTATAAAATACTTTATCACATAACAATTTAATTGAATAAATTAATTATCAAAAATTCCATATAAATATCCATTTTCAATCTTGATTTATTTAATTATTTATTTAATTCCAAATTAATTAAACAACATTATAAATCAATTTAATTTAATTAAATCGATTAAACAAGGCAACTCATAACATTAATTTCTCCACAAATTACCATTACAAATTATTTAAATTTAATAACTAATTAAACAACATAATCAACAATTAACTAAGTATCATCACAAATCACCCAACAACCAAAAAGTCAAAATGAGACAACCTACCAAAGGTGCAAACCAAACTAACGGGGGTGACTAAATGGGTACTCATCCTCATCGAGGATGATGGAAAGGGTAGGGGACATTTTTTCATCTCCGTTTCAGCAACATTTCCATTGGGTTTTAAGGCACGCTCATACCTGACAATTTAGGTGGAGTCGATGTCTGGTACCTGCAATCTGCATTAGAAAAATTGTTGAACAACATATATATATATATATCAAACAATCAAACACACGGTGAGAGGAGATCACAGTGTAGTAGGATACTCACGAACGAGTAATGCTACTATGTCCCTCCCACCAAGACACTTCAAACAATAATCCACATCAACGAATAACATCATTTACATCGTAAACAACATAGATCAATCATGAATTAAATGTACAGTAAACATAATCATATAACCACATGATACTCATAAATAACTTAATCCGTACACACAAATGAATCCATATAACCATCATAACATATGCATAATTCAATAGTATCATGAACATCAAAGTATAATTGTTACCAAATTTTGACCTATAAGTTCAATCAAGTAGAACCCTCTAAACTTGCATACAAATGGTACATTTTTAACCTCCCTATGTTGCATTCAATTATACAAATGAAATAACCTTAAAATATTACAAGAATTTAAAATCATTACATTTATATAAATGTATTAAAGATAGAAATATTGTACAAATATTTTTTGAAAAATGTAATCTTTATTGAATGTAATAATATACGTGTTTCACACAAGCCATGAAAACTGAGTTTTCCTATTCAATATACATCAAGACCAAGTTATACATGAATAAGTAAATGTTTAAAGGAAAACATATAGGGAGGATAACCAGTCATTTCCTGAATGACTGGTTCTTGTTGGCTGGTCCAGTTTGTGTTGATGTTGCCTTGCTCCTCATAGCTCCTTCTACTCCTTACTGTTATGGTTTCCTGAATAGGATGGTAAGCAATGGATTAGAACTATGTTCTAAGCAATGAAAGGTCATACACCATACATGAACACTTACCTATCCATCCATATATTTGTCTTGATGTGCATTAAATAGGAACATCCATATGCTGAATATATCATAGAAAACATTGAATCCATCGAGATATCACATCAAAGTATGCATATTTTTCTAACTCGTTTGCTTCATGTGTAGCTACAAGTGCAATCATATTTTTAGATCAAATGAGTGGTGGAAATGTGGCTCCCACAAGGGTTGAGCCCAGCTCATAGCAATGTTTGCATTATTTTAATCTATGCACAATCTTTTATGAATATTCTAAGTGCATATGAGATTACAGTGCAAGACAGTTAATATCAATCACGATCACTTCATAATCATAATGTAGAAAAGTATACAATGTTCTTTAACAACAACAAATTTCAAGAGTACTTCCAAAATTCCACATACTTCAGGGTTCTTTATGCATAAAGATGGCAAGGTGTGTGATTTGAAATAGTGATTATCTCACAAAAGAGGCTATGCATACATGTGGGAGAGAATAATTTGCATAAAGGTAGTGTCAAGGTACAGTGATGCTAACTATTGTACAGTGACAGCCCAAGGTTTGTATCTTTTGTCAGGATAGTCTTATCTACAAATACAAGCTTCTAATAATCTTTGTTAAAATACAAAGATTGATACTTTTATGCAAGAACAATTATCTTGGTCATTCTATGCAAAGTAACAGGACAACTTATCTTGAACTTGCAAGGAGTAGTGCCGACAGAAGTATGTGATGTAGGACAATTATCCTGACAAAAGGAGGGTCATGATTAAGTGATTGCAGCAGTATCATAGAAAAAGATCAAAATAATAAATGAAAGCATTTATCCCAGAAAACATCACAAGAACAAAACCCTTGAGATATTTCTTATCAGTGGTTCTGAATCTGATAATTTTTAAAAAGAAAATAGAGATGAAGCAGAAATTCGTTAACTCCCAGATCTCATGATAGCCATAGAAATCACAGTAAATTTTTGTAAAGGCTAACAAAGAGAAATACAAAAAATGCAGAGCAAATGAAATAATAAAGTTTTCTATAGAAATACACATGAAGTGCACAAAATGTATGGCCCAAGCATAAGAAGATTAAAAAGAAAAGACCTATTCAAGTTTTTCTTTCCATGAGCAAATACAGTGGAATAAGGGGTTTTACATATTTTCCCGAACTGTGCAAAGGCATTAAACGCTTTTTCATAGGGCATTATCTTCTTGTGGAGTGAATGGCTAAGATAGCTCCCTTTTTAGCCAACTACTCTCTCATGAAATCTCATTGATGTTATAATCTTGCATGTATCATAGTAAGGGTGATTGTGACACTGTTGGTCATGATTACATGGAATCACTTTAAGTTTTCACGAATACTGAAAATTTAGTTTTAGAAAGCTTCAACACAGAAATTCAATACATGGTGAAAGCTGAATTTTGAAGACTTAAAAGCACAAGAAAATGAATACCCAGATGAGTAAGAGTGAACCCTCGACCCTGTTCATGAGTCGCCATGAATAAAACATTCTAGAGACTCAAGTTTAAAATACCAGCAATAAAATACAAGTAGAGTGAGATCAACGAATGATAAGGCCATGAAGCCAAGCAAAAGGGAATTGAGCATATGGATCTTCTAGAAAAGACAAAGGAAGAGAATTTTCAACTGAACATCTTGAAATAAATAGCTCAATTCATAGCCATATACAAAAAAGAGTTTCAATAGCTCAGTTTCGTTCCTTTTGATCTCATGATAATGCAACTAACTAAAAAAAATAGAGGTCAAGCTACACAAAGAAATCATCACATCAAATTCTTTCCAAGTATGAGTAAAATAATCACATAATGAAGGGCCTGTCACAGAGATTCAAGCATTTTAAGAAATGTCTCTGAAAATCTTTTGAAAATTACTCACTAGAGTCTGTTAATCATAAGCTGAAAGCAACTATGTGTTCAGAATCCGCCATTCAAACCTCCAAAACTCTAGAAACCTTAGCAATGAATGGCGGCCAAACTTCTTCAAGAAGTTTCAAGAGATATGAAATGTAACAATACTTTGCTTTTTGCTTAGATTTTAGGGTTGAAACCCTATCTTCTATGGCACGATGGAGTTTTATTTTTTGTCATTTCTTTTATTTGAAAATCAATATTTTTTAACATGCATGGTTAATACTTTGTCTTGCGGCCTCCTTATGTTTTTCCTTATATTTAGGCTTCTCAGAGCATGGATATAACTTAGGTGTTTCAAAGTTATATTTTGACTTAGTAAATTCCATTGTTTAAGCATTTATTTCATATTGACACATAGTTGTTTCTATTATTTTATATTGTAAAATGTGTGAATTTAAATGATAATCTATAAATCATTTAGATTCAAGCATTATATTTAAAAATAGAAACATGTGAAAATATGAATAGGTTATAGAAATTTTCCAATGTATGATATTGAAAAGCAAGAAGATGTGCTTTGACTTGAAGGCAAATAGGAGAAATGAGGATATGTTTGCATTAATGGTATGCCACAAATGAGGGGAAGTTATTTTTAGTTTGAGAACACTTGGAGGGAATTTAGGGAGGTTACTTTTAAGTTCACCAGCATGTGGAGACAATATAGAAGTATCTATCTCAATTTGGAGCATTTTTTAAGTACTTTTATGGTTTGACATAGTCAAACTTGACTATTTCAACCTTTTTTAGCTCATTTTGAGTGTATCTGGTGGCTAGATTTATGGTTATATTGTTGCATCCGACCCAAGGCTTTCTAGAACCTTGTTTGGTGGATCAACTTGGGGAGTGGTTACTTAGACTCATTTTGGAACCCATTTGAAGGGGTTCTTGAGTTGTATTTTTTTGCCTTGTGACTTTTATAGACCTTGGTCAGATTTTACCTATTTTGTAACTCATTTTTCTTTACTTGAATTCAGAAAAGTTCTTGGATATCAACATTTGAAGCTTTTTTCCATCTTATTCTTGCAGAGTTGTGTGTTATTAGGGTGATTGACCAAATCACTTGTGAGATATTTTAACCTCCTTGTTATTTTGTCTCATTTCATGCCTTTTCTGCAAAGTTATCTTTTATGCAAGTTGGAAACTGTGCTAAGGAATTATGCTTAACTTTTAAATTGTGAAAATTATCTTTCCTTTATGAAAGTTGTAGTTAGTTTAAGCCTCTTTACTGAAATATTTATGCATAAAATTTATTGAAATAGGTTGTGCAATTGTTTTGTTTTGTTTCTTTGAGAAGCAAGTGATTGTCCTCTAAAATTTTAGGTTTTTACCAGTTAGGTGCATCGCCATAGAGAATACCATTTACCAGTCTTAGCTTTAATCATCTTCATCAGTAATCCTTCTCCATTTTCCTTAAAAAGAAAATATCAGTAGTTAGGTGATAACACATAGGAAGCTGACCTTCTCCGGAGGTTCTTTTCCATCTTTAGGTGACCCACAACCTGGAAGAGTTCCCATGTTTCTTTGAGCTATCAAGTTCTGCAACTTGATAAGGGTGCAACTTTACGAGATAACAATAATCAACTTCCATCCAAACCAATCCAAAACAATAAAACTAGTATCAATAAGGTATCATAGTCCATATCCTAACATAATGATTATCAGTCTAATGAAGGCAATATGAGAGGCACTGCATCCTCCCCCCTAGAACCAAGCTTACTCCTGGAAGCCTGCAAACAAGTATGGGTCACATGGGCCCTTATTTATAAGGAGGTTCATCTTTACCTTAACTAGTTTTCTCATCCTCAGAGAGAGGACACTCCTCAAGGTCCTTGTCAGAATTTACATCAATTTTCATAGAAGAGGAGGGTTGAGCCTACAGGGTCTCCTTTTCCTCCTTAGTAAAATAAGGGTGTGTTTCATCCACACCCTAGAGGCCAATCCCTGATTTTGGAAGGCTTCTTACACTTGGAAGTTTTATTCAATTCCTCAATCCTCTTGCCCTTCTCCAGCTTAAATTGGGTGAGGGCTTGACCTAAAGTCTCATCATAAGGATCCCTCATCTAATTATTCTGGGAGCCCAATTGTTCCTCATGATCACTCTCGTGGGAACTCAAAGAAGGGGTGTTCTAGCGATTAGCCTCATGGCCACCACTATGACCCCTACCTTGACCTCTAGGAATATTCCTACACATCAACATCAAAAGACAAGTCACAGATATTAGGCGAGGATGACAGAAGGGTGAAAACAAAAGTTCAAGAATCTAAGCACCATATTCATGATTTTACATGCACTCCACTTACACACCGAAAATCACATCGCAAGGCTACACAAGGGTTCATAATGCATCCCCAATAGAAAGAATATCGGTGCATTGTGCACTACACCAAGGGTCTTATCCTTTCCACCAATTTTCTGCACCATTGGAAAAAAACCACCAAAAGACAAGTCTTGGGTTGCTAAGCAAGGATAACTAGAAAGGAAAAACATAAACTCAAGAGTACAAATAACTAGGTCAACATAATGGGCTCATAAGTATCCAGAGTGCCTAGTGTACTAACCTAGGCTCTGATACCAAGTGTAACGCCCCACCATGAAACCCCAAATGGAAACACATCTAACTAACAATTATGACACAATTTTTTAAATTTTTTTTAAAGTGAAACAACATATAGATCATAATATCAACTAACATAGAATGTAAGCTACATGTACAAATGCTCTAACTATTTCCTTTAGGGTATCATGATTGCATTACATGCATACATTCCTAACATTTTCTAATCTAACATCTAAGATTAACCAACCCACAAAAGTTAATTATAAATCCATTGCATTAAGTAAATGAACTTCATACGTCCATACATCATATTAAATAAATAACCATCAATGATCAAATGTTAAACCCAAGGAGTACATACATCACTTTTATTACATAATTGCATCGAACTTCCCAACATACAACAAGAAGGATACATCAGATACATGATAAGGTACAACTGAAATGATTACATTACATAACATCAACACTATCTCAAGTCTAGTACAAGATCTGGAATCTCTGCAAAGGTACAACATCCATGCTCATGAGCATCAATGGGACCCAATGGAGTGCATAGCATATTCCATCTGACCATGTAGAACCCTAAGGTCCACTCCCCATGCTAGGAGATGATAATAATGTCCCACCACTAAGGCATTCAAGAAAATAGTAGCACAACACAAGGACTAACATGACTCCAATATACAAAGAACACAAAAGATCACATAACAGTGACACTACTTCTAGATCCACACAAGTAACAAGGGGAACACAAGACTAGGGAATGCTAGATTGCTATAGGGAGGAGTGTCATTGCATGGTCCTGACATGGGTTACCCTAACATTCTAGACGTTGACCCCTATCCATGGGTTACCCTGACAGTCTAGACGTCAACCCCCATCTATGGTTACCTTGATAGTCTCTCACTAGACGTCGACCCCATAGGATGACACATGTGAAACCAACCTTCCTTTCGTGAGGACAAGGAAGTTGGTCTTGTCAACCAAGCCTTCTCGACCCATCCTTAGCCTAAACAAACACTACAAGAATGGGTGAGGCTTCCACTTATCTTAATTAATGTGTAAGTACCCAACCCCCTAATTTATTTATTAGGTTATCACTAAGTTAAGAAACTCTCCAATGAGTTACCCTAACTCCCATTTGTGCATCGGCCCCCATTGAGAGCCACTCCCCCTACTAACAACTAGAAGACCCAAACACATCCAACAGGGTAATCCATCTTGCACACCAAAACGAAGCCACAAGATTCACATATTCCAAGCATGGCATGAACCATCTTGCTCACAATTCCCAACCATAATAACAAGAAAATAGTGCAAGGCTAAATACCCTCATGAGCATAATTCAAGTGTAATCCATATATTTCAAGTGAAAGAATCATGAAACCAAAACTCAAGCCATTTCCCAAAGCCTCTGGAAGTCTCTCAATAACCATTTGGCACAAAAAGCTTCCTCCATAACCAAAATCAACTCGAAATCAAAATCAGCCACAATAATCAAAAGCTTCTCGTTCTCACTATTTCAACACTTCATTCTAAACAAGCAAACAAATAAACATTACAACCATGGAATACATTATTTTCACTTTTCATTTTACTCACTATCATAATCACTTAATCCATGCACTTAAACAACTATACCAACACTTAAGACCAGCCCCATATCCTAACATAAAATATTTTATAGAAGTCAAGTTTAGATACCCATTTAATTATACCAAATTCAACATACCACTCTACTTCATAGACCTATTGTCAAACTTATCGAATAGAAAATAAATGTATTATCAATTGTCAACCAATAATTTATCAATATTCACACAAGTTAACAAATGATAACGTAAGGTAATATCCATTCAACAATATATGGTAACTAAATTTTGTCTAAGTCGTCAACAAAGTCGGGGAATACATAATATAAGGTTAAGTAATCCATAAGTAAAAATAAGATAGCTAGAGATAAATTAAAAACTCTAAAGGTAATAAAAAAAAATATCGGAGCTAACTACATGATTATGGAGCTATGAGGTTCAACCATAATATTTCCATCCTACATTCACTTATTGAGCTAGGAGAGATATAATGCACCTCAAAATTGCAAATAGAAGTTGTAGAATACAAACATATATTTACATATATGTATAATTTTCTATTACTTATGAGCATTTATTAATTCCACATTAGTTCACATTACAAAAAGCACAATTTGTATACTTAAACCAATTATTTATTTCATATATATATATATATCATGTGCATATAAATCCATCCATATATATATAAATTTATTTGGACTTACTCTTTAATCTACCAATACTATGTCTTGCAACATGTAACTAAGGTAACAAATCATATCCACAGTAAAAATGAGTATATGTAGCAATGTATAAAGGGTTAGATACGAGAACTCTTGAATAATGGCATGGAATAAGAAACCGCATGGCTGTCGTTTACAAAATCACGAGAGATAGGATCATTCTAGGAGAAACAACTAGATTTTCAATATCAGCGAAGGCCTCCTCAAAGCAAAGCAGTTACAAAAGGCATGAGGAATTAGTTACAAGCATTTTAATGAATCGATATATACTTATTTCTATGTTGCAATACAACAATTTATAATACAATTCTTATCGATTTGAACGCCCAGAATTGGATAAAGTTTAGGGAAGGGATATGAATGCATGAGGATCAAGTATTGAGAAGCGCCTGAAGTAAAATTATTCATTATCCAATGATCATTGATCCATATTATGAAATTAGTGATCTCTTATGGGAGAGATTAGGAGAGTGAAACCTTAAAGAAAAGTAAACTGTTCTATGAGACCTCAAGGTTCGACATGAAATTCTATTGATAACATGATAAAAAGACAATTGTTGAGGTTAATAGAATTCGAATAGACACAAAAGCCTTACCAAGTTTAAAAGATAAAGGATGTGAACTCCTATAGTATAGGCAACTTAATCATCAACTAATCTTGACAGGGCGACTAAGGCTAAGAGTCGATCAATTAAAAGTGTTTTAGATATTCGGCTCCTTGGTTTTTCAAATAAGAGAATTAGCTTCAAACCTAAGATGATAATCAAATTCATTGGTTTGAACATTGTCTAACGCCGTGCTTCAAATTGGAATTCAAGTTACAAGACACTAATATACAAGGTCAAAAGGATCTATTGGTCATTGTTTACTGCGCCTGACCTAGACTAAAATCCGCACACTTAGATCTGGATGCAAGAGACTATCATAGAATAAAATTTTTAATGGAAATTGATACCTTTAGTGCAGATTAAAGGACGCAGGAGAAGAATCGACATCAGGCAATAACCAGGAATATACACAGTCTAAATTCTACTGAATGCAAATAGCGAATGGCCCAACCAAAATTAGATACATTGAAATCTAAATCAGGCTAAATTCCAACGTCGCCCGTACAATGCTAGACGGAAAAGTAGGCAGTATAAGGTATTATATGGGACACATTTATTGGAGGTGTACTCAGTAGAAGCATAAAATATGCAGCCCAACAATGATCATCAATTAAAATTGGCTAGCACAGTATCGATTTTCAAAGCAACATAAACTCAGATAAATGAAGTCACCACAACAAGCATACACAGCTCATAGATAAACTAGGAAGTAAATAAAGCTATTGAATAAAGCAATCAAGAAAGAAGTGAATGCAAAGCACCATATAAGCATCAATGCCCAACATAAAAATTGTAGTTTGAAGAGGAAGTTGTTGATTGGGGTTTTAAACAAAAATATTGGCTTAAGGGAAGATAAATTTGAAAGGAAGAGGAAAACATGCAAATAGGCACCCGAACACTTGAAGGTCTAAGCAATCGGAACACATGCATTTCAGAGGTTGAGGATTCAACTCATATTTTATTTTTAAAGTGGGATTAAAACAACAAAGATCACATTTTCAAGCTACAACAATAGACAAGAAATTTGCTTTCATTAAACGGAAAACAATTTTCACAATAAACAAAAAACAAACCAACTTGGATTCCAATGCTACAAAACAAAAAAATGATGTTGAGATCAAATATCACATTCGCAATGTTCCACTTCTTCAAAACAATTCAATAACAAACTTCTTTTCCCAATTCAATATTTTCTTTCAAAACAATTCATAAAACACAACCTATTCTACAGAGGAATTTCTTTAGAAAAAGTTCTCTGTCCGAAAAACCAAAAATCAATGAAGATAAACTCCCCCCAAAAACTTCCCAAAATGATAATTATTAACAACTCAGAAAGTCATTAGTTTTCAAAAGTAAAAATCAAGCAATATCCACTCAAAATGACAAGTTTCCATTCAGCAATTAGTTCGGATTCATGCATGTGCACGAACTCCACTTTTTCTATCTTTTAAATTGCTTTAACAACTTGTTTGAAATCACATCCAATTAACTATTTTATTTTAAATTATATTATTTTTCTCATTTGCTTAATTAAATCTCATGTATAATAATAATTATTATCTTTATATTTAATTATAAAATAGTTTATCACATAACAATTTAATTTAATAAATTAATTATCAAAAATTCCATATAAATATCCATTTTCAATCTTGACTTATTTAAGTCCAAATTAATTAAACAACCTTATAAATCAATTTAATTTAATTAAATCGATTAAACAAGGCAAATCATAACATTAATTTCTCCACAAATTACCATTACAAATTATTTAAATTTAATAACTAATTAAACAACATAATCAACAATTAACTAAGTATCATCACAAATCACCCAACAACCAAAAAGTCAAAACGAGACAACTGACCAAAGGTGCAAACCAGAATGATGGGTACTCATCCTTGTCGAGGATGATGTCAAGGGTAGGGGACCTTTTGTCATCTATATTTTCAACAACATTTCCATTAGGTTTTAAGGCACGCTCATACCTAACAATTTAGGTGGAGTCAATGTCTAGTACCTGCAATCTATATCAGACAAACTGTCGAAAAACATATATATATATATCAAACAATCAAACACACCATGAGAGGAAATCACAATGTAGCAGGGTACTCGCGAACGAGTAATGCTACTCTGTCCTGTTGGTGTGAATAAGTCTTGTACCTAGTTTATTCCTTTACTAGGACTTAGGGGACTTAATTCACATGTTAAGTTTACTTAGGATATTAGTTGTCATATCTAGATAAGTATTAGTTGTCTTATCTAGAATTTCCACTTTCCTAGGTAGTTATGAGTTAGTTGTCTCATGTGATAGGATTAAGACACTTGTCATGATCTTGTCTTATCCTATCTCTAATCCTTGCCTTTATAAGCAAGACATCTCTAGCATATTTGTTAATAGATGGCATATAGCATTGTATAGTATTGCATTGATCATATTGTATCATATTGCAATCCTTGTTTGGTGGAATAGCATCTTCCATTGTTGCTTCTCTCTATCTCTTGTGGAGGTTCTTTGGCGTTGCAGATTGAAGATCTTGGGTTGTTAACTCCAACATGGTATCAGAGCTTTGAATCTGGCAAGCCCCTTCCATTTCTTTATTAGAGAGTTTCCATCAATTTCTATTGTCATTTTTTGAGTTCTTGTATCCTATATTGCATGCTTGCATTTTTGGTGAGATCTGGTGATTGCAGTGCTTTTGGCTATAGAGGCAGCATTTTAGGCTGTCCCATTGCGTCCAGGAGGCTCGAAAAAGTCAGATCTGGCTTTTGTTTCACTTAATTTCGTCACCATTTGCAGCTGTGGCAAAGAAGGGTTTCGAGCTCAGATCTGGTGAACAACTTTTTACAAGAGCACTTTGAGCCAAAAATAAGTCTGCCATTGCGTCCGGGTGGCCGTTTCCGAGTTTTTTGATATATAATTTGCCTATATTCGGCAAAAGTTGTCTTTGGGGCAAAAAAAATTTCGCAGATGCGGCCGTACGGCCCCCCTGCGCAGGTACGTGTGTCGTCAGAAAATTTTTTCAAAAAAAAATTATAATATCTTAAATTATTTTCTAGTCGGCATTGTTTATTTTGAAAAATTTCAAAAAAAATTAAAAATATTTTTAAAGCGCTTTCCAGCGCTGTCGACTTTGTATAAGCCGCAGACTTTAAAGTCTGCGGATTTTTGTATCCGCGGTTTTTTCCACCCGCCAGCGGAGTCCGCCACCGGAAACCGCCGACTGCAGCGGAGCCCGCAGCGGCTACCGAACTTGCCACCGACAGCCGCCAGCGAGCGGTCAACCCACCGTCGATAGCTCACCGCCAGGTAACCGCCGGTGTAAGCCCGAAACCACCAGCCGTGACCGCCGGAAACAGCCTGCTCGCCGAAACTGCTAGCGGTCAGTAGACCGCGCCGGATTTTTTTTGCAAACTGTCAGCCCGCGGTCACGTGGGTGACCAGGAGCCAGCCCCCGAGGGCTCAAACTTTGCGCCTGTTTAGCCTTCAGAGTGCCTAAAATAGGCATTTTTTTCATTTTTGCATAACTTTTCGCCACGAAGTCGGATTTCTGCAAACAAGATATCGTCGGAAAGCTGGTTCGACGAACTTTGCAGTGGTGCAGGTGAATTTGCCAGATTTTGTCATTTTTTGCCATATTTTTTAGCTTGAAGGTACAAGTGCATTTATTACTTGTTTTTGATGTAACTTTTGCCAACGAAGTCGAAATTTGGCAAACTTTTTTTTGAAATTGATCAGAAAATCACAAGGAATCTGTTTGTAACCTCTGTTTTCAGCTTTGCAAGCTCCTTATTCTGAAAAATTGTAAAAATCACTGTGTGTTATAAACGGTTGATTTGAGCTTGTCACTTGTAAAATTGCAAGATTTGTTCATTGTAATTTGTTGGGGGGGTTGCAAAATCAGTTTTAATACATTCTGGGGGGGTGAAAGGCATAATTTAAGTGCCACATTGTCCTTTTCTTTTGGTGATTCATGGCGGATCTAAGGCAAATTGAACCACTCACTCCACACAATTATCATACATGGAAGCTAAAAATGACACAACTGTTGCAATCTAAGGGTCTATGGGTAATGTTAGATGCAGAACAACCTGAATTTACAAGGGATTATGAAAAGTTTATCCATAGATGTAAAATGGATGAAGCAAAAGGGCTCATTGGCTTACATGTATCTGATAATCTGTTGTTTCATATTTCAGAGTGCAAAACACCTAAGAATGTTTGGGACAAACTTGAAGAATTGTATGGTAAAGTAAATCATTTCAGAACCTTGCAACTTCAAGCAGAACTTCAATCCCTCTCTCCAGATACGTTTCCTTCAATGCAGGATTTTCTTGCTCAATTCAAGATGATTTTGTCACAGTTGAAAGGATGTGGACGTGATGTATCTAGTGATGAATGTATCTTCTTGATTCTGTCTAAGTTAAAGGGCCCTTATCAAGTGTTTTCTTCTACTTTCTATTCAACTATGGATGCAATAGGGACAGATTACAAAATTCCTACATTTGAGTTGTTTTGTGAGCGTCTTACTAGGGAGGAGGCCAAGTTAATTCAGTTGGATGCCTTACCTAATTCTAAGAATCATGCTCTAATGGCTCAATCATCCAATGGTAAAGGAAAGAACAAGAAGAAGCCCAAAGCAGAATCATCTTCTGGTAGTGAGAATCCCTCCAAACCGAAGCCGAAGAATAATCAGAAGTCCACTCAATCTCCCTCTTCTTCTACCTCTGGAGATTCTTCTTCCAAGTCCAAGAAAAAGAATGGAGATCCTTGTTCATTTTGTGGCAAAACTAGACATGATGCATCTCATTGCTTTAAGAGATTAGAGGCCTTAGAGGAAGCTATGAAGAAGCACAATATTTCAGTGGCTAAGCCTTCTTCCATGGGCAAAGGGCAAGCTCTTTCTGCACGAGCTATGCATTCACCTTCAGATAGTTGGATTCTTGATTCAGGTGCCTCACATCACATGACAAATTCATGAGATCTACTTGATTCCATAGTTCATACTTCTACTTCTCAGATTGCAGTTGGGAACTCTTCACAGATTCCAGTTTTGGGGACAGGCTCCGTTCAAATGCTAGATGGGTGCATTAAGGATGTTTTACTTGTTCCTGATATTTCAGCGAATCTTCTTTCCGTATATCAGATTTGTCATTCTGGAGATGGGAAGTTAGTTGAGTTTTCTCCACAAAATGTGACTATTAGACAGTTGCAAGATCCTGAGAAGGTTGTCGCAACAGGAGTAGTTGATCATGAGAATCATTTGTATCGATTTGATGGATTTGAGTCTTCATCAGGGTCATGTTTTGTTGCTCATGCTGATTCAATGAGCAAGCTTTGGCATGAGAGATTTGGACACTTGAATTATAGATATCTTCAGCAAATGAAAGCACACAACTTAGTGGTTGGTCTTCCAAAGATCACTTGCACAGATGGTGTCTGTCAAGGATGTGTTCTTGGCAAGCAACATCAAGATCCTTTTCCTAAGGGTCAAGCAACACGTGCAACCACACCCCTTGAGTTGGTTCATAGTGATCTTATGTCATTCCCAACTCCTTCTTTTTTAGGGGCCAAGTATGTGCTAACATTCATTGATGATTTTTCCCGCCGGACATGGGTCTATTTTTTGAAGCTCAAGAGTGAAGTCCTCACCAACTTCAAGACCTTCAAACTATTTGTGGAGAAGCAGTCAGGTTTTTCTCTTCGACAGATACGCACAGATAATGGGGGGGAGTATGTCAATCAGGCATTTCAGGATTTTTGCAGTGCGAATGGTATTCTTCATCAGCACATAGTTCCTTACACTCCTCAGCAGAATGGTGTGGCCGAGAGAAAGAACAGGACTCTCAGGGAAATGGCCAATTGTATGATTCAGTCTAGGTCCATGGCTCCTGCTTTTTGGGCTGAAGCTATCAATTGTGCCAACTACATTCAGAATCGTATGCCCCACAAGGCAGTGCGAAATATGACCCCTGAGGAGGCTTGGTCTCATCGCAAGCCAAATGTTTCCTTCTTCAGAGTATTCGGTAGTGAGGCTTGGGAATTCATTCTGAATGGTCGGCGTAAATCCATGGAGAAGAAGAGTCAGCGTTACATTTTTGTTGGCTATTGTGAGGATGTGAAGGCATACAGATTATTTGATCCTAACACACGAGAGGTTCATTTCCGACGTGATGTTCAGTTTTCTGAGACCTTCACCCAGCTTGATCCTCCTTCCACTTCTTCTTCATCACAACCTACTCAGTCTTCTTCAGTTGATTCTACTTTGCTACTTGAGGAAGATTTTGATGATGGTCTTGATGAACCTCCTCCTCACTCACCCACTAGGCCACGATGGGCTCGAGTTACTCTTGAGGAGGCTGGTCCTCTTGTTGGTGATCCCACAGACACTCGCCGCACTCGTTCTCAGACTTCTGGAATTAGTCTTTTGAGTCATGCAGCCGATGATCCTCGAAGTTTTCAGATGCTTCAGGTATTCCAGAGTGGGATAGTGCTATGGCTGATGAGTATTCTTCTTTGATGAAGAATCATACTTGGGATCTTGTGCCTCTTCCTAAGGGAAGAAAGTTGGTTCGGTGCAAGTGGGTGTATCGTACCAAGTATGCAGCAGATGGTTCCATTGACAAGTATAAAGGCTCGTCTTGTTGCAAAGGGTTTTTCTCAGGTTGAAGGGATTGACTATTCCGAGACCTTTGCTCCTGTTGCCAAGATGGATTCTATTCGCCTTGTCCTTGCTATAGCTGCATCACAGGGATGGTCAGTATATCAGATGGATGTGAAGAGTGCTTTCTTGCATGGGGATCTTCATGAGGAGATCTATATGGAGCAGCCACCAGGTTTTGTGCAAGACTCTTCACTTGTTTGCAGGCTTCGACGTTCATTGTATGGTCTCAAACAAGCCCCTAGGGCTTGGTATGAGAAGATGGATAGTTTCTTGCTTGCTTCGGCTACACTCGCTGCCATTCCGATCCCACAGTTTATACACAGAGACATGGAGAGGATCTACTTATCCTTGTGCTCTACGTGGATGATTTGATTCTCACAGGGAGTTCTACTTCCATGATTCAGAGTACACAACGAGCATTGATGGAGCGATTTGATATGACCGACCTTGGCCTTTTGCATTACTTCCTTGGTCTTCAGATTCATCAGACTTCTGAGGGGATCTTCATTTTCCAGCAGAAGTATGCTCTTGATTTGCTTCAGAGATTTGGCATGGTTGATTGCAAGCCTGCCCCTACTCCATTCCAGTCAGGTGTTGTACTGTCTTCAGTTGCACTACTCCTACAGTTGATCCTACCTTGTATCGGCAGTTGGTTGGCAGTCTTTTGTACTTGACACATAGTCGTCCTGATATTTCCTTTGCGGTTGGACTTGTCTCTCGCTTCTCACAGAGCCTCATGAGAGTCATTGGAAGGCCGCCAAGCGTATCTTGAGATACATTCAGGGCACTACTCATTTTGGCATTCACTACACTTTAGGTGCATCTCAGATTGTGGGCTTCACTGACTCAGATTGGGCTGGTGATGTCAATGATCGGAAGTCTACTTCTGGCTTTGTCTTTTGCCTTGGTTTTGGTCCGATTGCAAGGTCATGCAAGAAGCAGACTGCTATTGCATTATCATCGACAGAGGCTGAGTATCGAGGTGCTGTGTTGGCTAGTCAGGAGGTTTTGTGGCTTCGACAGTTGATGACTGAGTTCGGATTCCCTTCCACTCAGCCCACTACTCTTTGGTGTGACAATCAGAGTGCCATTCATATTTCACGCAACCCAGTGGAGCATCAGCGGACTAAGCATATTGAGATCCACATGCACTTCATCAGGCAGCTCATCCAGGATGGTGTTCTCAGCTTGGAGTATTTGCCTACAGATCAGCGGTGCAGACATCTTCACTAAACCTTTGGCATCACCTCGTTATCTTGATCGATGCTTGGGGTGAAGGAAGTTGTCCTTGGGGGTCTTGAGGAGTCCTCCTTCCTTCATTAGTTTTCTTTGTTTCTTTTCTCTCTTTTGGAGAGGAGTTTTCTCCCACAGGGTTTTTCTCCTTTTCTCCGCTTGTGAGAGTTTTTTGTTTTGTACATGGGTACCTCATCAGGCCTAGTTGCCGGGACCCATCTTTTGCATGTTTGCATTGGTTTGTACCTCCCTAAGTTGCACTTAAGGGGGGGTGTTGGTGTGAATAATTCTTGTACCTAGTTTATTCCTTTACTAGGGACTTAGGGGACTTAATTCACATGTTAAGTTTACTTAGGATATTAGTTGTCATATCTAGATAAGTATTAGTTGTCTTATCTAGAATTTCCACTTTCCTAGGTAGTTATGAGTTAGTTGTCTCATGTGATAGGATTAAGACACTTGTCATGATCTTGTCTTATCCTATCTCTCATCCTTGCCTTTATAAGCAAGGCATCTCTAGCATATTTGTTAATAGATGGCATATAGCATTGTATAGTATTGCATTGATCATATTGTATCATATTGCAATCCTTGTTTGGTGGAATAGCATCTTCCATTGTTGCTTCTCTCTATCTCTTGTGGAGGTTCTTTGGCGTTGCAGATTGAAGATCTTGGGTTGTTAACTCCAACATGTCCCTCCCACCAAGACACTTCAAACAATAATCCACATCAACGAATAACAACAATTACATCGTAAACAACATAGATCAATCATGAATTAAATGTACAATAAACATAATCATATAACCACATGATACTCATAACTAACTTAATCTGTACACACAAATAAATCCATATAACCATCATAACATATGTATAAATCAATAGTATCATGAACATCAAATTATAATCAACTGCCATCCAAACCAATCCAAAATAGTAAAAATAGGATCAACAAGGTATCATAGTGCATATCCTAACATAATGAGTATTAGTCTAATGAAGGAAACATGAGAGGCACTACAGAGAGGGAGACTGGAAAATCTATGGAGACTGGGAGAGAGGGAGAGAGGGAGAGTGGGAGAGAGAGGGAGAGTGGGAGAGAGAGGGAGAGGGAGAGAGGGAGAGAGAGGGAGAGTTGGAGAGAGGGTGATTGGGAGAGAGGGAGAGAGGAAGAGAGAGAGAGTGGGAGAGAGTGGGAGAAAGAGATAGTGGGAGAGAGGGAGGGAGAGAGAGAGTGGGAGAAAGAGAGAGTGGGAGAGAGGGAGAGAGAGAGAGAGAGAGGGAGGAGAGAGTGGGAGAGAGGGAGAGGAAAGACCAGAGGTGGGAGAGAGAGGGGAGAGAGAGAGAGGGAGAGGAAAGACCTAAGAGGGAGAGTGGGAGAGAGGGAGAGAGGGAAAGACTTAAGAGGGAGAGAGGGAGAAAGGAAGAGTGGGAGAGAGGGAGAGAGAGGGGGGGAGAGGGAAAGACCTATGAGGAAGAGAGGGAGAGTGGGAGAGAGAGAAAGTCCTAAGAGGGAGAGAGGAGAGTGGGATAATATATATTATATATTATTATAATATTAATATATATAATATATTAATATATTATTATATATTAATATATATATAATATGTAGTATATATTAATATGTATATAATATTAATTTATAATAAATGTATATCATATATCATAAGAAATAATAATTTTTAAAATTCAAATAATGGATATTTGTTTATAATGGATATCTGTTATGAACAGATATATGTTCTATTTGTTATAGGTTACGCACTTGGACAAGCAGCAATATATATTACTATATATTATATATAATATAATATTAATATATCATATCTATATAATATATATATAATAAATTAATATAGTATTAATATATTAGTATATATTATATATTAAGATTAATATAATATATATTACATATTAAAATATAATATGTATTGATATATATTATATATTAAAATATAATATATATTATTATATAATAATTTAACATAGTATATTAATATATGACAAAAATATATATTATGACATTATTTTGAAGACTAGAGGTAACGAATATATGTTATAAATAGATATATGTTTCCTTTTTTTAAGATTGTGAAGGTAGACCTGGGGGAATGTCAAGTGGAAGACATAATGGATATCTGTTTCAAACGGATATCCATTTCGAAACGGATATTCATTTTGTAAGTTATATAAAAAACAAAAATGGGACCGTTTTGAGTATTTTAACGGTCCCTACATTCTTTCTCATGAAATTCTCGTGCTTTCTGTCCACATCAGAGGAAATTCAGCTTTTCAAAGATTCTCTAACACTTTTTTTTAGAATTCCAATCATTTGTGTGTGTTTTTTTGTTTGTGCAATGGGGAGCAGTAGTCGGCATAAGAGAAATAGTAAAAGGAAACTTACAACAAATCAAATTGAAGCATATAGAGAAAAATATAGAGAAAGTCATAGGAAAAGAAGACAAGGTATGCAAAATATTCAAATTGAAGCTTCTTTTGAACCATTAAATGTTCATTCAAGTGAAGATGAAATGGAAATTGAAAATATTGATCATATTGAAATTGAAAATAAAAACATTGAAATTAAAAATGTAGAAATTGAAAATGAAAATGTGAACAATATTGAGAAAAGGTGAGCATGATGGCGCAGGTGCATGTGTGAAGAGAGCTTTGGTTAAGGAACAAATAAAGATCAAAGGTGGTGCAACATTCAATGATGCACATTCTATTGTGGATTGGTGTACTTATGCACTATCATGAGGAGGGACACTTGATTCACAAGTGCGTAGGTTCTTTTGGTTGGTTGAGGAAGGAATAGTGGGAGACAGGATAGAATGTCAAAAAATTAGAGATTCTTCAAAGATGCATTCATTTTGAAGCTCAAATGTGAGTGCATGGACCTTATGGCCACGAGAGATGGCTTGTTTTTGTTAGAATTGTATTCAGTGTGATTGGGATTAGTGCGAGTCAAGTGACTGGGTAGATACTTGGATTCCACAGTACCTAACCCCTTTATCTCTAACAAAATCCTCATTAGAAGATGTAATCGAAAGTTCACTTGACTACGATCATCTTTCAGATCTTGTACAGCCAGGGCATGTTTATGCAGTTGTAGCACCGCAAGGGAATGAAGAGCGATCTGACTATTGGTTGGCACGATATGTATAGGGAAAGAAAAAGCTAACACAACTGATGACAGATGATGATGGGTTCATGTATCCTATGGGTTTGGTTGTTGTTTCTTGAACTTGGTTGCATTACCATTTCATCCTCGTTTAGGTTGTTTACAATAATATAGATTTGTTATTCTAAGCATATTTTCTAGTTTGCATTACCATTTCATCATCATTTAGGTTGTTTAAATGAAATATAGATTTGTTATTCTAAGTATATTTAGATGTTGATAAAAAACTTATGATCACACAGGTTTAGTTGTTGTTTCTGGACTTGATTGATAACATATATTATTAGAAAGAATGATATAACTACATTTGAATACTATGAGAAACACAAAACCATTCTCATTTATTCGCACCTTGTCATAGCAACAAATGTTAAGTTATTGAGACATCATGCTAGACCAAAAACAAAAAAACTGTGGACAATTAGTGTTGATCATGAAGCATTACTGGAAACTTTGAAGTAAGAGATGACCCTTCAGGCACACTTGAGTAGCGGATCATTTTTTGTATGGGATAGGTATGATATTGTTCATCACATTTTGATATCGTTTATCTTCTAAGGTTCATATAGATTTGTTAGTCTAAGCATCTTTTCTATTGTGACCATATAGATTTCTCATTCAAAGTATATTGTGATTTTCTTGGCATGATTGATCATGGAGTTGTTGTAACAATAGCTAGCTCTGATCCTTTGACGGAGGTATGTGATAGATTAGAATAATATAGATTTATTATTCTAAGCATTTTTTCTCATTTGCATTACCATTTCATCATCATTTAGGTTGATTAGAATAATATAGATATGTTATTCTAAGCAACTTTTCTATTGTGACCATATAGATTTCTCATTCGAAATATATTGTGATGTTCTTGGCATGATTGATCATGGAGCTACTGCAACAATAGCCAACTCTAATCCTTTGGCAGAGGTATGCGACATATTATAATAATATAGATTGGTTATTGTAAGCGTCTTTTATAGTTTGCATTACCATTTTATCATCAATTAGGTTGTTTAGAATAATATAGATTTGTTATTCTAAGCATATTTTCTAGTTTGCATTACCATTTCATCATCACTTAGGTTGTTTAGAATAATATAGATTTGTTATTCTAAGCATCTTTTCTATTGTATGTAGTTTAGCTGCTACCTTGATTGTTCAAATGTATAGGTGTTTGTCACTCCAGAACATCAACATGCTACTATTGTGGAAAACTGTGTTGACCATGAAGGCAACGCGTGATCTATTTCCTTCACCTACTAGTAAATGATTATGTATTAGGGTAATTTTTTGTATGCCTACGTGAAATTTTGTAAATCCTATTTTTGATAGCAATTATTGAATGATAATATCATGTGTACATTGTGTATACTTTATGTGTATTCAAGTGTATACTTTATCACTTATGAGTATTCCAATATATATACTTTACGACCTACGTGTTTTCATGCGTATACTTTGTATTCATGTGTGTAGTTCATGAATTAAGTGTATTTGAGAAAATGAATCACTTTTTCACCTACTCACGAGGAACAAAACGAACCCTAAACCCCTTTGCACCTTTACATCACATCCATCTGACCCTTTTTCCATCAACTGAAAACTTGACACCACAGACAAACACCCTAGAGATATCAAAAACTGAGAGAGGTTATTGTAGAGGGGCCCTACATGATCTCGTAGACTTAGACGGCTTGTTTCTAGGTGGCATGGTTTTTTATTAATAGACTCTCAAATATTGTTTCCTTTTAGCACTTTGGACTCTTAAGGGAAATCACTAGTCCAATGTAGCTCAGAGTGGTTCAAAATGTTTGGGTGCAAAAGAGGACCATTCCTACCGTAAACGTACCCATCCAGATGTGTTGGATCAGTCCATTTGGTTGTACGAGTTGCAAAACGAAAGTTGCACCACTTTGCAACTATACATTGCTTGCATCTGACACCTTTTTCTTCAACTGAAAACTTGTCACCACGGGAAGATGCCTCCGAGATAGAAAAAACTGAGAGGTTATTTTAGAGGGCCCAACACAATCCCATTGCCTCAAACAAAGATTCTATAAGCATCACAGTTTCTGAGAAATATCCCTTCAAAGATTGTTTCCTTTTAGCACTTTGGACTCTTAAGGGAAATCGTCGGTCCAATGTAGCTCGAAGTGGTTTAGTGTGTTTGGGTGAAAAACAGGACCATGCCTAGTGTAAACATACCCATCTAGATGTGTTGGAATAGTCTGTTTGGTCGTACAAGTTGTTGAACAAAAATTGCACCACTTTGCAACTTTACACTGCTTGCATCTAACAACTTTTTCCTCAACTGAAAAATCGTCACCACAGAAAAATGCCTCTGAAATAACAAAACTGAGAGAGGTTATTATAGAGGGTCCCAACACAATCCCATAGCCTCAAACAGAGAGTCTGCAAGCATCACAGTTTCTGAGAAATAGCCCTTCAAAGATTGTTGCATTTTAGCACTTTTGACTCTTAAGGGAAATTGTCGGTCCAATGTAGCTCAGAGTGATTCAGCATGTTTAGGTGCAAAAGAGGACCATGCATCACATAAATGCACCCATCCAGACGTGTTGGAACAGTCTGTTTGGTCGTACAAGTTGTTGAATGAAAGTTGCACCACTTTACAACTTTACACTGCTTGCATCTGACAAATTTTTCCTCAACTGAAAACTTGTCACCATGGGAAAACGCCTTCAAGATAGCAAAAACCGAGAGAGGTTATTGAAGAGGGTCCCAAAATGATCCCATACCCTCAGATGGAGAGTATGTAAGCATCATGGTTTTTGGGTAATATCCCATCAAAGATTGTTGTTTTTTTGCACTTTGGACTCTTAAAGGAAATCACCTATCCAATGTAGCTCAGAGTGATTCGACATGTTTGGGTATAAAAGAGGACCATTCCTAGCATAAAAATAGCCATATAGTATGCTTAGTTTTCTTATTGATACATTATAGTTAGCAACATTCATTGTTGTGCATTACAATAATACAAATTGCATGTCGAAGGTCAAATAACATGCATGACATGGAGTTCTATTTGGTTTGTTTAATGGTAGTATCACACTCATTTTTTCTATTTAATGGTTGCATCATGGTTGAGTGATGTCTTAATTGTTGATTGTGATTATTGTATATATTTCACATGAAAAATCTAATGAACATGTATCTTGTTCAATTGGAAGGACTTTCTTTGAAGGTTGCATTGATCAAACCCCTATGGTTGAAAGATAGTGATTCTTATTCAAGATGATTTTATACCTTTTACATGTTATTAAGCTTGAATTAACATTGTCTGACATTGATTTTTATCAAGATGATTATATTACTTTAGAATGAACACTATAACATGACATATTTCATTAAGTTGTATCCATTTTTCATTAATTTTAACTTTTTTTGAAATAAAAATCAGCTACCCATTTCATTACACGAGTTCAAAAAACAAAATAATGTCAAATGTAAATTCATTCAACAGAGCTTGAAATCATGGGTATTCTCAAATTGAGAGTTTGATAAAAATGTATTGGTAGACATGTATGAAAAATGTGGTACAATAGAAAAGGAAATGAATTGTTTGAAAAAATCCTCAAAGAAATATGGTCTCATGGAATGTAATGTATGTGAACCTTAATATGAATGAACTCTAACATAGATGGATTACCAATTGTAATTCATAAGTTCTATTAAAATGCAATTTCGTTAATCTATAACATACATTATCAATCATAACTTTAAACCATTCTAAGATAATTATACATTCCATTTTGAAAACTCAAAGTAGAAAGACATGCACACGAGGAACAAATTAGATTGAATATCAATTCTTATATATCAAACTGTAGAATAATTATGTTTGTGCATATACAAATTTGGCATATGCCTTCTCAAAACAAGTTTTACAAAATGTGGCATATATGCCATCTCAAGATCTATCAAACCCTAAGTACATATCAATCTATATCATAACCTAATCTTGTGTTGGACCATCAAAATCAAGCCTCCTCAAAGAATTTAGTTGCTCTGAAGTTTCCTGCACAATAACAATTCAAACCATAAATTAGATTAATTATGTGAATGGTTAACAAGATAGACTAGTAAATAGAACTTATATACCATCATCTATAAATTACGAATTTAACATCAAAATCAGTATACATATACTATATTATATCAATAATGCAATTCTTGTTTACCTCAAATATTGCTCTCTTTTCTGCAAGACGGTTTGCATATGATTGTCCCTTCGGACGATCGGGAGTCCTCGTATAAAGTAATGGTCTCACACTCGTCACAGTGTTGAGTTGAACAGAGGACTATAGCAGATAAAATAAAAATGATACAAATTAACATATAATTGTTGACAAATAATCATATCTACTCCTATCTAAACGTAAATATATGTAATATAAAATAAACACATACTTGTTGTGATGCTACAACACGAGATGGGCTTATAGTGGATGAATTAGCTAAGATGGTTTCCTATATAAAAAATGACAAGAATGTAACACAATTTAAATGTACATGTACATATAATCATAATGTCGAGAATAAAAAATATATATACCTATTGTGCAACTTCATCCAATGGATCAGACCTAGTCAACAAGGTTGTATAAGAACTAGGTTGTTTCATAAAAAGACAATATTGCATTAGACTATCAATATATGTAGTACATGTATTTAAACATAATAGATTTCAAAAATTAACATATAAAATAACAATTTAAATAATACCGTATACTAATTCTCTAGGGAAAATGAAATGGCAGTATGTGTAGCCTCCTACACTTGTGACAACTACTCTTCTATCAACAATTGTTAAAGATTTCAGCACATAAACATATATTAGTACAAATATCTCATAAAATATGAAAGAATTTACATAAAACACACTATGAAATTACTTTAAGTCTTACTAGTCCTCCCATATTGTCCTTGGAAGTCGATGTCTCTCCTACAAATGGTCCACTCTGTGCTTTATCAACTCCTACATTCGGCATATCATGAACTTCATAGTTGGATGTGTCTATGGAAGCCTCAATGGACTGTCGGAGAGGACCCAAACATAAATTGTTGCACGCCATGTAATGATGAGGCACACAAATATGTCCCAAAGAGGATGGTGTACTAGTGGGAGTTGATGACAGTGTACCAGTGGGAGTTGATGCAGCAGGTGCACCACCATCATGCTGGGATGTATCAAGTGTAGCACCACCATGATGGGATGCACCGTCAAATGGTTGTGCAACACAATGGCTCTACGTGACCAAATGATCACTCAACGAATGTAACGCACAAATTCTCATAGTCCCTGCATCTACAGCAATCTCAAGGTAAGGTAGTGGATTTGGGGCAGCAATAGGTGGAGGAGGAGGAACTGGGGTGACTCGACGTGCTCTAGGTCTATCCTGTGGCATCCCTCTACGAACACCCTGGAAATATCGCATGTCAAAGTAATTGACATGTTTCCCTAGCAAAAACTCAACATATAATTTTTGGAGAAAATACTGAGGGATATCAATATTGTTGTTGGGTGGTTTATCCAAAACCATCCACCAATGTCTCCAAAAATTATCTAGTATGCCTCTATGGGTGCACCATTTAATTGAAATTTTTGGTTTTTGCACATTAGTAGGTTGTCCTATTCTCTAATCGATGAATAACTGGGCTAATTGAGCTTTCTCAATATCAAGAGACTTCACCTCATCATATGATAACCCATCGGCATAAATTTTTTTGTGTTCTTCTCACCACTGTGCAAATCTATTATGTTGAGTTGTCAAAGTTTCAACATTTGAAATGATTGTTTCCAAAGTGTTTTTCATGTCTGATAACTCATTGAGTGTCTCATAGATGCGACATACATTTCTTAATTGATCTAAATTTCTATGAATAGATTCATGTATTGTTGGCACATTTTGATTTGGAAACAATGGTTGTGATGGAGGATTTGGAGGGTTTTCATTTTGTGCGGGATCAAGGTTTTCATTTTGTGCAGGATTAGGGTTTTCATTTTGTGCGGGGTTAGGGTTTTCATCTTCTATAGGGTTAGGGTTTTCATCTTCTGCAGGGTTAGGGTTTTCATGTTAATCCATTTTAAACCTGTTAATTGATAAAATAAAATAAAATAAACAATGATTTTAATGCAATAAAATACCTATCAAATTTACCCTATTTTTTACTAAAATTAAAAAAAAAACAATGCAAAAAGAATATAAATTGAATAAAAATATAAAAATCCAAAGATACCTTTGAAATTTGATTGATTTTGGGCAAAATGATCGCCTAGGAAAGAATATCTGAGTTGAAGAGGAAAAGAACCCGTGCACAACCAACTAATTGTGAGCTCTCAGATTTTTTTTTTTTAATTTATAACAGAGGAAATGGATATCCATTTCTTGTTTTAAACTATTTTTAATATATGGTTGGATCTGGGACTCAACCATACGTTAATTGGCGGCATTTTTTTCAAATATATGATATAAAAATATAATATATAATATATATTATATTATATTATATTATAATATACATTATATTATGTATAATATACATTATATTATGTATAATAT